>JAFBJT010107908.1:4204-51513 GCA_016785325.1 Chascanopsetta lugubris | reverse complement strand
TGGGAAAAAATAAAATATCTTTACTGCCTTGTTTATATTTTCCTCAGCCCATGGGGATCATGTCCATCCTTGAAGAGGAGTGCATGTTCCCCAAAGCCTCTGATACCACCTTTAAAGCTAAGCTCTATGACAACCATCTTGGAAAATCCGCCAACTTCCAGAAGCCTAGAGTCATCAAAGGAAGACCAGAGGCCCATTTCTCACTGGTGCACTATGCTGGCACGGTTGATTACAATATCAACAACTGGCTGGTGAAGAACAAAGATCCCCTGAATGAGACTGTCGTTGGTCTTTACCAGAAGTCCAACCTTAAGCTTTTAGGCATACTTTTTGCTCATTATGCTGGAGCTGAAGCAGGTATGTTGACAGTTGACACACTATTGTAACTTGATGTAAATTATGGTTTTGAAATCATCAATAGTTGACATCTTGATATGGATTCAATTACTGTACTGATTTTTTGGATTGATTTTTATCTAGCTCAGGAAAAGCCCAAAGGTGGCAGCAAGAAGAAAGGTTCATCCTTCCAGACTGTATCCGCTTTGCACAGGGTAAAGGATCATTTATTCATTCACATCTTAAAATAACTATAACAGTTCTGATCTGAAAAACGCATGAACATCCACTGCTGGCATGTCCGTGGTGAGCAGCAAAAAAGAAAGACACTAGTTATACTGAAAAACAGTTCAGGTGAACCTTTCATACCCTATAGACAATAGGTGAAAGTTATTGCTGATAAACTCTTCCATTTAATTATTTTGGCACAAATTCACAGGAGAACCTGAACAAGCTGATGACCAACTTGAGGTCCACTCACCCTCACTTTGTACGTTGCATCATCCCCAATGAGACCAAGACTCCTGGGGCCATGGAGAATCCTCTGGTGATGCACCAGCTGCGCTGCAACGGTGTGCTGGAAGGCATCAGGATCTGCAGAAAAGGTTTCCCCAACAGGATCCTATACGGAGATTTCAAACAGAGGTTTGTCTATTATGAACATACCCACATATCAACTAACAGGGAAAACAGTCACAAGCACTGTGAAAGTCAATTTAATGACATGTAAAATATTGCATTAATCCCATTTGTGTCAAAGATACCGTATTTTGAACCCCAATGCCATCCCTGAGGGACAGTTCATTGACAACAAGAAAGCCTCTGAGAAACTCTTAGGTTCTCTGGACATTGACCACACCCAGTATAGACTGGGGCACACCAAGGTGAGTATGTTCATGCTGACAGAGAAACTATGTTACACTTGTTATGACTGACTAGATGTAGGGAGAACTCCATTGCCATAACTACTCAATTATTTCTAAATTAATCTGCCTCCTTTAAACAAGGTGTTCTTCAAAGCTGGGCTACTGGGTCAGCTGGAGGAAATGCGTGATGACCGCCTAGCATTGATCATAACTGGTATTCAAGCCCGATCACGAGGCCTTCTGGCAAGAATTGAATTCCAGAAGATTGTTGAACGAAGGTAACTACTTGAAGCTTGGCAACACTGTGACACTTGGGGTATTGTAAAATTCCACAGAAAACACTGAGCAACTGCACAAAAACCCTGTACATAAAATTTATTATTCCCAGAGACGCACTGCTTGTGATCCAGTGGAACATCCGAGCCTTCATGGGGGTCAAGAATTGGCCTTGGATGAAGTTGTACTTCAAAATCAAGCCTCTGTTGAAGTCAGCAGAAACTGAGAAGGAGATGGCCAACATGAAGGAAGAGTTTATCAAACTGAAGGAGGCTTTTGCAAAGTCTGAAGCCCGCAGGAAGGAACTTGAGGAAAAAATGGTCTCTCTTCTCCAAGAGAAGAATGACCTGCAGCTCCAAGTTCAGACTGTATGTTTAAAATCTTTTACAATAGTCTTAAAATCAGACAAAGTTTGCCGAGGTTTAAGGACATGTTTTTAAAAATATAACAGGAGCAAGATAATCTTGGTGATGCCGAAGAAAGATGTGAGGGGCTGATCAAAAGCAAGATTCAGCAGGAAGCAAAAATCAAAGAGGTGACTGAAAGACTGGAGGATGAGGAGGAGATGAACGCTGAACTCACAGCCAAGAAGAGGAAGCTGGAGGACGAGTGCTCTGAGTTAAAGAAAGACATAGATGACTTAGAGTTAACTCTGGCTAAAGTGGAGAAAGAGAAGCATGCCACTGAGAACAAGGTACCACAGACTCTAAATACAGTCAAATCAATCTGTAGCCCATTGTGATCTTTGATGTTGGCACTACTGAATCTGTCTCCTCTATATAGGTAAAGAACCTGGTCGAGGAGATGGCAGGCCTTGATGAAATCATTGCAAAGTTGACCAAGGAAAAGAAAGCGTTACAGGAGGCTCATCAGCAAACACTGGACGACCTGCAGAGTGAAGAAGACAAAGTCAACACTCTGACCAAGGCCAAGTCCAAGCTGGAGCAGCAAGTGGATGATGTAAGAATTCTGTGAAAAGGTGTTTGCGTGTTTAAAAATTTAGAAAATGTAAAAATAAAATCTACATGTTTGAAACAACATCACCCACCACAGCTCGAAGGATCTCTGGAGCAAGAGAAGAAAATACGTATGGATCTTGAGAGAGCAAAGCGTAAGCTTGAAGGAGACTTAAAGTTGGCTCAGGAGAGTCTAATGGACCTGGAAAATGACAAACAACAACTTGAAGAGCGGCTGAAAAAGTAAAATAAAGGTCAATGCCATTTGAATTTAGACCCTGGTCATTATGGATATTAACTTTTTTTTTTCTTGTCCACAGAAAAGATTTTGAAATCAGCCAACTGAGTGGCAAGATAGAAGATGAACAAGCAATGAGTGCCCAGCTCCAGAAGAAACTGAAAGAGCTGCAGGCAAGTTTATATCAGACAAAATAAGAAAAACTGAATTCCCAGCTGCAGACGGAGGTAGAAGATGCAGTGCAGGAATGCAGGAATGCAGAGGAAAAGGCCAAGAAGGCCATTACTGATGCTGCCATGATGGCAGAGGAGCTGAAGAAGGAGCAGGACACCAGCTCTCACCTGGAGCGCATGAAGAAGAACATGGAGCAAACCATCAAAGACCTGCAGCACCGTCTGGATGAAGCGGAGCAGATCGCCATGAAGGGAGGCAAGAAGCAGATGCAGAAGCTTGAGGCCAGGGTGAGTCCACATAATTTCTCGGAATTCAAATTCAAATTTGCAAATTTGATCACTATACTGCAGAGTTTAACCGTCTTCATGGCTGTCCTTTATTAGATCAAAGAACTAGAGAGTGAATTGGAGGCTGAACAACGAAAGTCCAGCGACACCGTCAAGGGCATGAGAAAGTATGAAAGACGAGTCAAAGAGCTGACCTATCAGGTGAGTTCGAGTGCATTTCTAAAAATGCACAAGCATAGGAATATAATTTTAAAAGGTTTTGGTCTATATTTTTCACAGACGGAGGAGGATCGTAAGAATCTGGCCCGTCTACAAGATCTGGTCGACAAACTGCAGCTGAAGGTGAAATCCTACAAGAGAACTGCAGAGGAGGCAGTAAGTAAACACAGAATTTCATATGAATAAAATCAAGCCTTTGCTGGATTGTTCTGGATTATTTCTCTTATCACAGAATTATTGATCGAATCTGTCTGCTTTTGTAGGAGGAACAGGCGAACACCCACCTCACCAAGTTCCGCAAGATTCAACATGAGCTGGATGAAGCTGAAGAGAGAGCCGACATCGCTGAATCCCAGGTCAACAAGTTGCGTGCTAAAAGCCGTGATGTGGGGACAAAGGTCAGTTCTGAATTTTTATATTCACAGCTCACATGAGAGACAGCAAATATATGAATGCAGTTGTTGCCATCTGGATGATGTGTGATGATTAGAATATACAATAAAATACGTCATGTCTCACAATAAAGATGTATTACTTTTATAGGGGAGGGAATACTACTACTTTGAACATACTTTGAATACTATGTAAAATAAACTCTTATTAATTGTGTGCAATTACTAACAGGTGGCCACTTTCATATAAACTCAAGTAGGCAAATACAATGGTTCTTTGGTTGTGGTGTACTCCATTACCATCAACACCAGGGATAAAGCAAGAGTTGCACTAGCAGACTAAGAAGTATTTCTAACTGTGTAAAATCCAAGAAGTACCTCTCTCTGACAGTGTCGAAGCAGTGTTGTACAGTAAATAAAGCTGTAAGAGGTGCGCCTCATAAAGTGGGACTACAAACCTGAAGTCAGTTTAACCCATTTGACCAACGGCTGCTAGCTTACTCACATTATTAGCATTAGCCACGTCGTCAACAAAGGCGGTGGAAGAGCTTAGTTTTAGCTCGTCTCTTGTGTCGAAGGTGTGTGTCTCCTCACGGCAGAGACCGCTCTTCAAATGAGGCGTTAGGTTTTTGAAGGCACACACTTTTCAGACTGGACGATAGTTGGCGCTGCGCAACTCTCAACCGTAGACTTGATTAGTTAAACTTCTTCGGCCATCTTACTTCCGGTTCCTGCTCCCTTCAATCACGTGACGAGTGACACGAAGAGGAATTATGAAGTGCTGACGCGTGTAAATCAAACGGATTTTTTTTCGATAAGACTAAATTAAATCGTTTATATTATTCTGATAATTAGCAGATTTATTTTACTCCCTAATTATTTTATTTTTCTCCGTCTCATTTTTTTAGAGAGGAATCGATGGGGAGTAAAGCTCCTGCATGGACCCAGTTCCTGTCTCTGAGGCACCTTTGTCTCCCTATGCATGTTTATTGTTCATTAGAATAAAATGAATCTACATCTCGAATGTTGTCTTGGTGTTTATTTTAATTTATTTAATTCTACTCTATTTTATTTTATTTTGTAGCTTTACCATGAATCAGTAGTTGCACAGAATATCCAAATAGCGTTGACTAATTGATTTGGATCTCTGAATAATGCTTGAACATTTACATATACTATGAATCAGGTCAGATTTTGCATTTAGCTAGTAATCAATACATGAAATGTATTGAGAGGTAAAATACACAAACTCATTTACATAGCAAGATATATTCAGAGCAATTGCATCCACACATTAGAATCGAATTCAAATCTGAATTAGGTTTGATGGACATACATGCAGTCCTGGATAAGACACATATCTTTTGACAGTTGTAGGTTTAGGGAAAATTACAGCTACCAAAATTACCAAGTGGCCTTTTGTGATCTGTCATAGGTCTAGTATACTGGATCCAGTGTCAACAAGGAAGTATTCATGCCCACAGCGACACCTACAGGGGATTTAGAGACATGACCTGCAGTGGGAAAAAGCCACAATAGCAAACTACCGTTTCTTCAACTACTATATTTACATCGTCATCATCATCATCATCACTAGTATTATACTGTTGTCAGTAAATGGCAGTCTCAGGTCCTACAGGTGTGGTTAGCAGTGCGCTCCACTGCACTTGCGGTACAAGACTCACTTGAAGGCCACATTCTCTGTCAATGTGTGCTGGCTATTGTGATCAGAGCTTTTTTTTTTTGAGTCTGTGGTGCGGAAACAGTCTATGGCACTGAGTAAAGTAAAAAAATGTATTCATCCTGCCTGGTTTATCTGCAGTGAAGATTTTACTGTCGATACTATTCATTAAAATGAAAATTCATGTCACTTGCGTGGTTTGAATATGAGTTTGAAGGAATTTCTCAACTACAATTATCTCCTCATTGTTAGTCATTCACTACTTTTCAAAATAAAAGCTCCACAGATCATTTTTCAAAAAATAATCGGAATGACCATTATGAATTAATGTCTCTGATCAGTCGACCACAATGATAACTTTGATACTATCTTTGAAATATGTATTACCAAGATAAAATTAGTTTTAGCTTTGGGAATCAAACTTTAAAAAAAATTAACATAACGCTCATAAGCAATCTTAATCAAAATCACAACTGTTAGACATCGAGACATTTCATTAAATAAAGTAGATGGCACTTTCTAATGAGCAAAACATCAACAAACATTTCCAAAAACATTACGCTATTCATATAAGTGGATCCCTACCTTTTGGTCTTGTGCGACTCTTCATCAATTGAAAAACTTTAATCAAATACTAGAGCATCTGCATCAGCTCCATCTGACAGCAGATGCACAAACCTCGAAGTGCTTCATAGTCTGAATGGAGGCCTGGAGAAATAGCAAGACAAGGAAAGGACATATGGAGGCAGGGTCCAAAATTTAACACCTCCGCAAGTGACCATGAGCACATAACAAGTGTTCTAATAATATCGGCCTCCTCTGTGGACTCGGGTTACAGACTTGAGAGGGTCAAGGTGGCGCACATCTTCCCTCACGCCATTGCATAAGTCAGAGGTACGAGGATGGTGGACAGCTGGGAATGCACAGGACATCTGACCGCTTCACTTGGGCCTGGAATAGATGGAAGTAGAGTGGAGGAGGTCAGAATGGAGGTGACAATACATTTCAAATGTCCATTGAATACAACGCAAAAGAAATTATTTCTGTCGTCAAAAGATGTATATCAAGTGATTATAATGATCATAATCTACCATTATGAAACCGATGGTAACTATGTGAGCCAGTGCAAGAGGCCGTGATGGTTGCTAGTTTACGAGCTCCATTACAGGTCCCTAAGGTGACACCTGTTGGGAGACTGGCGCACTGTAAACCCTTAAAACAAAACAAAAAAAATGTTTAAAACAAGAAATAAAATAAATGTGTGTGTTGGTATGTTGATCAACAAACCTATGAGGTCTGTCATACAACTGTTGTCCATTGAGGGATGGGGGGCGCCAAAAACGAAATCTGGCCTATACGGCACCAAAACTGCGAGAGCCGGCCACATGCCAGCTGACCACAGGCGAATTGAGACCATTTATTCATTTGTTTTGTTTGTTTAGCACTTTGTGATAGTCTGTCCAACAACAACAAAAACACATTCCCTGATGCACATTGAATAATTCATATATATAGAAAAAGCAACAAATATAGAAGATGTTGTGAAGAAAAACCCACAGCTGCGACACCATGTGATCTTTTGCTCATTGTTTTAATTCATGATTAATAATATTCACATCACAGGTTAACAATTAATCACAAGGAACACCTCTTTCATACCAAATATTCAGAATCTCAGGGGGTGGGGGGGTGGGGTGGGGAAGATGAGCTCTATATATCTAATAGGACGAATGCCTCTAACAACCAGCAGTTTGTTATCGTCTACATGCTCTGGTTACGGTGTTGTTGTGCCCTACAGTATAATTACAGCACGCTACAGTGGAGCCACTGCACAGGACTGAAAAGTAGAAGTGTTCCCGCCCCTCGGGCGGCAGAGTGGAACATGTGGCTGAAGGAAACACAGAGGGCAGAAGTAACCAAAGTACAATACTTTAACAGTGCAAATAAAGTTTTGACACAAAGACTTTGAATCCTACCTCACTCGGAATGTTGGGCTTTGATGGGGAACTACTTTTCAGTGCTGTGATGCCGCTGTAGGTGGAAAACACAAACGGGCTCCCGCTGCATATCTACCAACACAGTCCATTTCAGCTCATTACAGTTTTAAATTGTGTTTGATCAGCCTTATCCTGCAATTTTAAACTGAAAACAAATGTCAATTTTGGACTCATTGCGTCCTGTGTTGGTAGGTATGTCGAGGTGTCTACACAGGAGCCGTCTAAAACAGAACATTACTCTCTATACCACATGCCAAAAGACTCTTAGCTGTTGGTCTAAGTGGGGGGTGGCGTCAGGCAGATGACAGGGCTGACCAGTGTGTGTCAGGTAAACTAAATGTAATTTCTTATTTGGTTCTAAAATGGATTTCGAAAACTGTGATGTGACCACGACGGAGGCGACACACACGGGCTCCCTTCCTGCCAAGTCTGAATCCGGTGAATAAGCACGTGTGACCTCTTGACGGTTTCTTCTAAAACAGAGCAGAGACATTAATTCATAAACTTTGAATAGATTTTCTTGAAACATTCTTGAAACTTCAGCAACCCTTTTCTTGGCAGGGAAAAAGGCAAACTGAACAAAAAGAGACTTCCTATTTATGTTTTCAATCTTATAGCAGAACCGAGAGCAGGTGTGTGGATGTCAAAGCGCATCTCTCAACATCCACCCTGTGAGGACGTTTATTTTTTTAGTACATTTTTGTTATTTTTTGTGAGTGACATCAGGAATGGTTAAAACATGATTGTAAGTACAGTGCATTCAAAAGTAACCAGACCCCTTTAATGAATATTTGTTTCTTTATGATATTCAATGCCCCATGATATTACTGTGTACAAACTGCTGTTGCGTCAATGAGGGAGAAATGAAATAATATATGTTAGCACAATAATGCATAACAACAAAGTGCAAAATAAATAGCGAAGGGGGTCTGAGCCTGGGTGCACTGTAAACACAGGGTGTGGCAGACTAGTGGGGGGTGGTACTCGAGCTTTACAGTTATGAATGGATGTTTGTCAATCTGGTTATTTGACTTTTATTCAAGCAGCAAAGACAGAACATTAGCATTTATGCATCATTAACTTAGTTGTCACTACTGGTTAGAGAACATTACCTTAACCAAACCAAATTAGAAAGATCCATGTGCTACTGATTTACCATAAAGTATGTGAAATACTGATTAACCAAGGGAAATTAAATTTTTATATTTAGTATGACGATAGATTCATAAATTGTTATTCAAAATCCGTATGATCTGCTGCTGATCTCACTTCAGTGACGCCTGATTTATGGTTGCATGTCGAATCCACACAAAGCCTACTGCCCTAACTACCCTATGCAGTTGCATGCATTCGTGCAATTGCATCTCCACTCCACCAGATGGCATCATCAAGGTTCCCCCACCGCATTGTTAAATCCCTTCCTGCATCATCATATTAATTACAAACCATTGCGAGAATAACTGGGACAGTATTTTTGGAGTTTGAGCCGATAAATGTTATATCGAAATATACCGAAAATAACTACCTGTACGAAGGTGACTTGCAGTTAATAAGAGCAGGAAGCTGTATATGCATAACAGGAAGTACAAAAGCCACCAAATGGACCAATCATGGCTGTTGTAGTCTGCGGTGTGGCGCTGTATAGTCTCTGGCAGGGTGTAGAAGCCTACGTAGGCTACGTAGCTACCAAGACACGACATGCAACTAGAAATCAGACTTCACTTCCTGTGTAAACAAATGCTTCACTTCCTGTGTAAACACAGAAACCACTTGCCCCTAACTCAAATGAAGTTGCTGCAAGCTGTTAGGTTTTAATCATACTTAACGTACCAGAGGACGGAAATGTATTCCTGACACTTTCGCAGGGGGAGACGCGAAGCCTGCCCCCCCCTTAGTGGCTGAGCCACTAGACTGGAGATTTCAGTGTTGAACCATTACTATCCAACAGCACAACACGGAGAACCAAAGTACCACTACAACCCATGACCAGGATACAGTATGAGGTCATCACCAGAGTGTCACCCAGGATATACAGTATGTAGTACGACTTGAACTCATTCCGTCATGAGACGTCTTCACTGAGCTTCCAACACACGCTACAACTACGACTTGTTCCTACTACTTCTATACACACGAACCACTATCACTTATCAAAGATCCCTTTGTTCTTCTCTTCCTCATGAAAGATTCACAAAAGTGTGTTTTTTTTATTTTTTTTTTTACATATTATGATTCACACACGTCATGTGTTTGACTTTTAGGCAACTCATGAGGATGGAACAGTACAATATTAAATATGAGCAACTTTTATATCACGCGAGTGTTCAAAGTGCACAGGACTTGAAGAGTTGTAAGGGGGAAACTGTACATATGGTTTCAGTAGCTGTACGCTTCCAGACACGATACTACAGAGTGGCCGTCGAAGCTAGTTTGAACGAGAAGAGTGATGTGACTCTACGGTAGCTCCTGTACGGTGATGTGAGGTTTTCTCAGCCAGCCTTTGTTTCAGGTCTCAGAGCCAGACTATCAGTGTTCTATAGAGGCTGAGCAACGCTCTCTGCAGGATGGACGCAGCAGCAACACTTCACGCATCTGACGGGTAACGGCAAAAACACCACAAACACGTCACCAATCCTTCCACAAGTTTCAGCGGAGACCGTCCACGGCCTTTAGTGCATGATGCATAGGATAACAGCGAACAGACGGGGGGCTGCTTCGATTTGATATCTTATCTCCGTTTGAATTCTGAAAATCAAAGTCACATCACAGTGTTGTCTGGAAAATGATAGGTGATCCATTAAATTAAATCAACGCAAAGAAAGAGAGACGAGGCCACTTTTCTCCATGGTTTGCGGAAATGACATTCCCTCCAATGTGAAGCTTACTTCTCATCTCCCATTGCTCTAATTGTCCAATTAACTCGACTATGGATCTCCACAATGGACACACGACCTCAAGCTGCACTATATTCACAGGCCTTTTCTCTGAATGCCGATGCATTCATGGCATTTTGGAGCAATTTTCGAAATTGTAGCTTATCCAAAACGTGTCCAGTCTTATCATGTACCGTACAAACAAAGCGAAATGGAACCCACCCCCAGAAGTTTAAAGGCTATTTGCCGCCATCTCTATAGATGTAAGAAAAGGATACAGTGGCCTGTGCCACTGAGATAAGAGCCTATCGTTAAAATTAGTTAAAATTGCACACGTGCCATGAATGTAACAACATCTGACCTGTCGACCTCTCTGCCTCCTTCTGTCTGTGGGCGACTGAGATCACTGTATTGCTGTCAACCATGTCGCAGTGGAACACAGGAGGAAATAGACAAGAGCGAGGAGAGCCGACGATGTCCGACAACGACTATGGCGGCGGCGGCGGCGGCGAGGACACGGCGACACAGCTCATTACTGTTTGAACGACATCAGCACAGACCACCATAGTAACACAACAAAGAGTTGCACGACAGAGAAACGCCTCAGTGACCAGCAACGTACCATGTCTATGCTAGCTGGGTGCTGCCTTGTGTTTGTTTGTCTGTCATACTGTGTGTGTGTGTGTGTGTGTGCACTCCACCAAGCATGTGTCTGCTTTCCATGTGCATGTCTGTGCTTATTTGTGTGTGTGCGTGTGTGTATATGTGTTTGTTAGCAGGTTCTAAGACGCACTAGCGAGTGGGAGGACTCGATCCCACCAGGAGAAGCCACGTGCGCAAGTGGAGGACGACGCCGTCCATCTGTCCATCTGTCCGTCTCTGATAGCCACATGTGGACTATAAATACTAGACACAGCTCCAGGCGACTGCTGGGGTCCCTCCCGTCACACGGGGAGTTCTGTACATGAGTGGGACTGAGGGATACGTGGAAGGTTTGGTATCTGAATCACAATCAGAGATCAGACAGTGTCGCAACCATTAAGAGAACAGAAGGCTAAATGTACTATGGGGGGAGGGATTTGAAGTTTTAGTGCCCATATGTAGGATATTAGCCTATTTAAAGTCATCTTTTTTTTTTAAATGATACACAATACTTTGTTTTAAATACAAGGTTAAATATAAGGTGCTTTCTTTAAATACTTTCATCAGTCCAAACTGAAGGGCTCTACAGTGCGGAAATGTCCGAATAGCAATAGTGCTAAGACCAAGTGTTACAGTTGTAAGTACCCTGTTGCGCGGTATAGATATTGTGTTGTTGTGAATTGAAGCCTCGTCGCGCACACACACACTATGAGTGTTTACCTGTTTGCTAGCTAGCTGATAGCAAGCCTGTCAGTGTGTTAGCTAACAGGACAAAGAACATATCTGCAAACCATACCTCTCGAATGAAGCAGGTCGTATTCTTGTTTGAAGTGGGATTTTAAAGGTACAGTATGCAGGATTTTCATCGAGAGTGTGCGGTGGGGGGATTTATGTGCTCGTATTCTCTCATTTTCCTATGATTTCGCTGAGTACTGAACAGCACAGCAACACAGCTAAGTGCTAGCGAAAAGTCGAATTAGCTTGTCGGAGTTTTGGCAATGCTACAACTCTTTAGCTGGCAAGTCTTACAGGTCGTGTTGGGCCAGCAGGGCCAACTTTGAGTTTTGTGTTTACAATCACCAACTAGCCAATCCTGCATACTTTATCTTTAAATTAAAAGATAATTTATATATAAAAAAAACAAAAACAAGATCTTCCACCATTTTGGACTCTCTCTGATCCATCAAACGTCAGTACTATCAGGAAGGCTTGCTGCCGGTCGACCCGACTTGATTTTGCTTTACCCGTGGTTATCCACTAACTGCCAGAAAGTTTCACCACACCACAATACCAAGTGCTACATGCAGCTCACTGTGCATCTCCCACTACTCGACCTCGAGATCCAACACTAATCATCTGGCGTCACATGCTCCTGATTGGTGTCGACCCCTCCGTTTGAATCTGTGTCATCTCCTTCAATGTCAAACGCACTTGGAACAATATTTGGCCTTGGTATCAAATGACCATGTCCAGTGCCAAGTCCGTTTTGAGCCAAGGCTACCCAGAGCAGGGAGAGATCCTCCGGCACCCAACGCCCACCTCCCTCAATGACAATCGTAAACGCTTCAATGTTGCTTTTTTGAGCACTGACCGTCAAAGAATGCATCTTCTTTTGTCTGACGTCCTTAACCCTTCTGTGCAGACTGCCCTCAAACTACCTTCCATATATACTTTGCATAAGCATTTCTATCGGGGAGAGATAATGACACAAAGAGAAGGAATAGAAAGTTTGAATCCGAGCGGTCTATGATCTGACACCGTGCGGTGCTGAATCTGGGAATAATTGCTGGCTGCCTGGGAGGCTGGAATGTGTCGTTTCAAAGTGGACCTGACAGACTTTGTCCTGCTGCTGACTGGCAGCAAGCCCTCAGCTGGTTAGTGTGGTCTCGGGCTAAATGGATAAGGTCTTGGATTGAAGGGTTAGCATTGAAAGATCAAAGTGGCTTTGAACTGTGAAAGAGTGAACCCTCGAAACTCCGTTGGGCCACAAGAACAAATGTTTAAACAAGAATCAATGGAGATATTCTATGGAAACAACCTGGCTATGCTCAGTGTAGTTAATACAGCATCGGTTATGATGGTGGGTTTATTGCATCGGGAGGTTGTTGGGTCAGATCCTCTAAGTGCTTACGAGGGAGTTTTAGCAGTTGAGACGCTGGTGGAATCCCACACAGAGAAACACAGACAAACACACGAGTGCTCTTCTCTGTTACAGGCGAGGCCAAAGGTCAACCCGAGGATACTAAGAGGTCGGGGGTTTGATAGCGGGAGGCCTGGCGAGCAGACCCCAGAGAAACACTGAGAGGCGATCGTTCAGTTTGGTGCTGCGGTGGGCGAGATGAAGGGCGGGGCGAGAGGGAAGTGACTGCGCTGTGGTAGGTTGGTTGGTTGGTCTGTTGATTGGCAGGTCGGCGAGCGCCATGCGTGTCCCACCAAACTCTACAGGTCACTGGGACTCAATCTGAGGAGTGGAAAGGAGAGAAAGTGAGGAATGAGTCAGATGGAATATTTCCAGTGTTCCAGATGGACCTTTGGATTGGAACAGGTTCACGTGAAATGGGCCAAATTATGTAACATTCCTGGTTTTTGATCGTGTTAGCACCGCAGCACATCCATCAATTAGGGCGGAGTTTGGTAACTGCGTCAGTTTGCCAGAAGTCTGTTGTCTCTCTGAACTCAAGAGTCTGGAGTCCGGCTGCAGGGCCAAAGATGAATCTGTCTCTTAACACTCACTGATCTTCACTCTGTAGGTCTCTGTGTAATTTCATTTAGTGGCCAAGCATCTGCTACATCAGGCACAGACACACACACACACACACACACAGTATCCACTCAGTCACTGCTAATTGTCCCTGCGACAGGCTAAACCCCAGGGCAGCCATTGTTGATTTATAGCCAATGGACAAGGCAGCCATCTTAGTAACTTTCTTTAGGTAACTTTTAAAGGCACAGTGTGTAGTTTTATGTAACATCTAAAGGCAAATTCAACTCAAAACCGTGTGTAACTGTAAAAAATGTATCAGTGAAATATGGCCGCCTCCTCAGAGAGGATCTGCCATTATGGCTAATTGAAAGTACATTTGTGAGCTCAGTTGACCAATCAGCAGCCAGACACATGAAAGAGCTGTGTCCTATGTCCTGTGTGTCCTAATATTCAATCAATATTCTTATGTATCACAGTCGTTACTTTATCATATTACTAATATGCAAATGAGCAGCTGTGTGTGCACATGTGTTTCCACCCACTTGTCTCAGTGATGCGCTTGTCTATGCTAAGGGTCTCCCTCAGTCCGTCTCCCCCGAAAGGAGAGGGTGTGGGCTCCTTTGCTCCATTCTCCTTGGCAACACCTCCCGCTGCTGTTGCCTTGGCAACGTCTGCTGGACCTGTTGCCGGAGCGCCACTTGGGGGTGAAGACGTCTTCTCCTCTGCTTTTTCCTCCTGTTGCCAAATATAGACACACACGGGTGGGGAGAGACACAGATGTGTGTATACACACACACACACACACAAACACCCACACACACACACACACACACACACACACACACACACACACGCAGGAAGAACAATATGATTTTTTTAATACCTCGCAACTCTCATGCCAGCACGCCATCTAGTGGTGCAGGTTGGTAAAAGCACAGTGACTCAGCTGAAGCAGACAACGTTAGAATGACTGTGTTTGTTTATGATTGACCTTGTGTCCGTTGGTCTGTCCATTGCCTGGTCCCATGTTGTCCATAGAGCCGATCTTAGACTTTGCCTTGATATTCAGTTTATGGGACTCGATTTTCACATCACCGCCTCCTAGGATGGAAAGAATAGAACAGAATAGAATAGAGTAGAATAGACTCTAAACAGAGGGGAACAGAGGGGATGAAAGAGTCGAACCTGGCTTGTATTTGATGTTGTCCTTGGAGCCACATTTAGAGGTCACCTTGCTCACGTCAACCTTCTTATTCAGGATCTGCACCTGCAGAGACACACACATCAACATGGATCCACTTTAAATGTTACATATAAAAGTGCAATGCATCTGTTACTCATTGTCACAGTATTATTACTGAATACTGTATGCATACTAAAACATTGTTGCATCGTAACGAAATTAACACTAAATGTTGTGCATACTTTAATACACACTCAATATACTGCGTATAAACTACTTCTGCATATTGCTTATGCCTGCATGGACAAGATAAACTACAATTTTATATTTACCAAAAATACTCCTGCGACCTGCTGTTTATACTTTAAAGTAAAATGTACATACTTATAAATGATGTACATTTCATACTACCACTGTGTAAAATGTATCCTATTATATCATACTGTACATACTTTAATTAATAATTAATATACTGAACATTTTTGGGCACTACAACTGTTTAATGTATATGATTTGATGTATAGTATCTACACAATATATAAGTGCATAGATATATACACAATGTTTACTTTAATGTATATAGCATACAATCATAACTCTATATATGTTGACACACTGTATTGTATTTCCCCTTACTGATTACAGCATATTATATGATGTATAATGTACATATTTGAATCTACACTGTATATACAGTACAACGTTTACTTCAAGGTATTCATACTGCTACTCTATCATATGCAGTATTAATGATAAAGCATGACACAACTACTGTATTCTGCATTTACCACAACGATACACTGTTTACATGTTGATGTATACTGACCTATACCCTTACTATACACTGTATATTATTGTATGTACACAAATCCCTGTCATCATCCACCACCACCACCAGCAGCACCATGCTGCCGGTGTATTTACAGCGAGGACGACACTGTGTGAGGAAGGAGACACAGCGCATTCACGAGGCCCGGCTGATTCTCTGCTATGACCGGTTCTATTCTTAGTGAAGGTGCCTCTTTGTTTAGCGGCGCTGGTAAATGATGCAGCGTTTGTGCTGAGGAGTCAGGACAGAATGTAATTGGAGGACAGGAGCGCTCATGTCACATCATGACAGCGTGTGCTCAGGATCACAGGGAGACATCCTGAGTGCTGTGACAGCTGCTGGCATTAATGCAGCCTGAGGGAACGTCCTCCCCGACCTTCCTCTCTCTCCGTGAGCCGGTCAGTCACATTCGGTGCTGTGGCCGTGACCCACAGAGCAAACGAACATCCTTAATTCGGATTGTCCTGACTGGAATTTATTTAGATATTCAAATGCCAGAAATAGGCATGACTCATTTTTATAAGTATAATAATCCAATAAAAAATTCTAGTATCCATTCTGTTACTATATTTTTGTTAGATTTTTTTTGGGGGGGGATTCTGTTTATGCTCACAATGAATACATGAACGAGTGGGTCATTGGACACATTGAGATTTAATGTGTGCGTAAAATGTGTACTTTATACTTGTAACCTTACTCATTTACTCTTCTAAAATTAGAATAATGTCATTCATCTTTATCTAATTAACCTCTACCCTTAGTCTCTAATTCTTCTTTCCATTGAGTTCCTCGAATACTTGAATGTTGTAAGATTTATGTAGTATTCACTTTCTCTCATTCAAGAAGATAGATTCTTGATTGGCGTCGTATTCTCTGCCTCTACCTCAGTAAAACGGTGTATTAGTATTTGCATGGTACTACAAATTACAGTTGCCCGTCAAACACTACACAGCAGGTGTGAGATGTGTCAGTTGCACTGAAGGTCTTCACTGTCAGCACTGGATTAAAAAGTCTCTTTGGGACCAACAGCGAGTGTCTACGCTGCAGCACCGGCACAACATAATTACACTGTAACTATTTACACAGTCGATCTCGTGGCTCCCCAGAGGATTAACCTTTTGTGTTTGGTTGAATTAAACTGAGACGGCAGAGTGGTGAATGTGCAAGCAGCCCAGAGACAGAGGGGTGATAGTGCAGCAGGTGTTTATAGAGCAAACAGGAACAACATCTGGACAAGGAGACAGGGGGTGAAGTCAATCCCATATGCAAACAGTGGGAGCCAATCACGAGCTAATTAGTGTGCATTGATTGTTAGTCGCTTCGAATCACAGTAATTGCATGTGGATGTCTGATATGGGAAGATAAGACTTTTGTGCATGGTGAAAGTTGAACTCCACTTGTCTGAAATGACGGTTTCCTGGATTTTCCAGATCGGTACGATTTCTTTATCTCTTCTTCCGAATCATGTTTGAGGAAATAAATATGTATCCTCCGACATGAGGAGAAATTTGCATATCTCTGCGTACAACGTGTGTCCATCCTAACTGGGCTTTGGGCCCCAGCTGCAGCTGGTACTTACATTCCCACCTCCAGGGACATGTTTCATATTGTCCTTGGAGCCACAGCGAGACGTGACATGGCTGAAGTCCAACTTTTTGTGCACTATCTGAACCTAAAGACAAGCAGGCAGACACATATACAGGAAAGAGAGGAAGAATGAGTGAAGGAAGGAAGGAAGGAGGGAGGGAAGAAAGGAGGCAAAGAAAGAGGCAAGGAAGGAGAGAAAGAAGGAAAGAGAGAGAGTGTGTGAGTGAGTGAGAGAGAGTGAGAGAGTGAGAGAGAGAGAGAGAGAGAGAGAGAGTCGTGAGCAGCAGAAAAGTGCAGGTCTGAGCAGCCCGGTGCCGAAAAAGTACGGAAGAAATTCTGCGCTTCTGTGAATCTTCCTGGGACGGGCTCTGCCGCTGCGTTATGTCGTAATTTCATCAGTTCGGGAGAAAACAAAAGCAAAACAACATGAGGTTTGAAATTAAGGCATAACTGATGAGACATAATCGGAGAGGGGTCAGTGTTCATTTAGCAAGAAGGAGGAGATGCATATTGAGTTGTGCACAAACACTGAACTCGGGGACAAGACGAGGCAGGTCACATGCAGCCTAAGAGTGACTGAGGGTGATTCAACGCTGGTTGACCACGGCAGCCAGAGCATGTTAGTGAACATATGTAACCACAAACCCCATGGCTCCCGCCACCCCCCCTCCCTCCCACACAGCCACCCGCCCCGCCCACCTGCCTCCTGCCCCTGGATGGAAATTGCAGGATGATGCAGCAGGAGCAGCAGCAGCAGCAGCAGCAGCAGCAGAGGATGACTCACTCAGCAGTTAGCGCTAATACGCTTAATTTTATGTGAGCATCACACACACACAGACACACACACACACAGACACACACAAAACACACACACACACACACAGACACACACAAACACACACACACAGATACACACGCACACACAGACACACACAAACAAACACACAAACACAAATACACACACACCCTGAAAATATCCTTATTCATTTCAAATAGAGACGTGAAGGGATGAGCGACTCCACTCCAAGTTTCCAATTGCATCTGGCACAGACACACACTGGTTGGTATGTTAACTGGATGCTGTCCATGTGTGTGTGTGTGTGTGTGTGTGTGTGTCCATTCACCACTGTGCACCATCATAGATGTGTGGAAGCATCATTGGAACAATGCACCGTATGCAATACAGAAAAAGCTCCACCTCCTTTTCAATACTTTGAAAAATAGCACAGGCATATGTGTGTGTGTGTGTGTGTGTGTGTGTGTGTGTGTGTGTGTGTGTGTGTGTGTGTGTGTGTGTGTGTGTGTGTGTGTGTGTGTGTGTGTGTGTGCATTTCCTGTACTTGGTTCAACAATAAGTCTGCTTTACTGCGACACCTCCATTACGTTTTGTGTGAGAGTGAAATGGGTCATCAGGGCTCTGGAAACATGGAGGTGATCTGTATTCAGATAAAGTATTTGCAGAACAGTGCATGTAAACGTTAAAGTGGCATGAAAACAAAAATGTACAGTAAACAATTGTAATATCGATTGACAACTATTCCTTTTAGCTTGTATGCACAATACGTTTGTATTTGTTTGTGAAGTACTTCAGTAGTTTGCCCCCTTCACTTTCTATTTTCCTCTGAGTTGGAGTTATTTAATAATCCTGAGTTATCTCCGGCCTGATGTTTGTCAGTGTCCCAGATAAACACAGACGGATGCAGCTTTCAGAACAACGTTAAAAGGGAACATTAAAAGCAAGTAAAGTGATTGTAGACAATCTTATCTTATCTAACTGCCGGGGACAAAGCACAGGATTTTTATATGGAAGCTCAAAGCACTATTTTTGAAATATTACGTATACAATTATATATAATCATACATAAATCATTTAGAAGCTAAGAGAAATAGCTGATCGGACATATCAATGATCAAGGCCTTATTTTTGCAAAGTTATCATGGCATAGCATTCTGCAATTGAATTTAGAAGACGCTGCAATTGCTGCTTATGGCCACAGAGGTCACTGTTGAGCGAAGGTGAAATCAGATGAGGCTCACTTTTGACCCCTTTTTTTTTATTCTAAAGAATAGTGTTGATGTATTTCCATAGATCTGAATGTGCTGTTGACAGGGATGGGCGGGGGCGAGGGCGTGGCTGCAGAATGGCGCCGTGTGCACGGTGAAAGCAGAAGAGGAGGTCGGGCGCTGTCGGACGCTGTGTGAGGTGCGAGGGTGTGGATGGTGGGGACTCACTCTGGCCTTGCCGGCTGGGGCGCTGGGGTCTGATGCCTTGTTGTTCGGGGTGGAGGAGACCTGAGGAGACATACAGCGACCCCACCCCCCCACACCGGTCAATACACCCTCCAATAAAACCACATGCCACAACACAGCCGGGTGGATGAGCAGGTGGAGTGGTGTGGGGCTGGTAAAATGGATGGGGAGGTGGGGGGTCGGGGTGAGTGTGAGGGCTATCGCAGCCAATCAGAGGAGGTTATGACCACATGGTGTGGAGATGCACGGACCAAGTCAACATGTCTAACATGTGGATACATGAACACAAGGGTTTTTTTTCAGAATGGGTTCAATGAAATGGCAGGATAATGAGTGAAGTGTCAAAATGTTAGATACACTGTATTGAATAGATGATCATTCAAAAATCCATTTCCCGAGTCAAGAGCCAATCAAATCAAAGGGCACGATCGCAGAACTAGGAAGTAACACATCGCTGCTTTTTTCAAACATCACCATAGAAACCATCACATTTGATGCTTTTGCAATTAATGCCGCTACTGAAATGTAAAATATCTAAAAAAATTCAAGCCTCTACTGAATGAATGAATGCATGAATGAATGAATGAATGAATGAATGAGTTTTCATTGGAATGTTATGGTCCATCCCCTATCACTGCCTTTCAGGACTGTAATAATTCTGTCGTACATGTTCAATTAAAGCTCCAGCGTGTACATGTTGGATGTAATGACATTCATTTCTCGGATATGAAATATTCTTCATTATTTAAATCAGACGCACGTCCGCTCTCTAACGGCTGCCATGTTCCACTGCCATGTTGTGTTACAGTAGCCCTGAATGGACAAACTAACTCAACTTAACACTACCATAGGTCCTCCTCCAGGGGGAGAGTGAGGGTGTTCAGCAGCATGATGCACCTTCACCACTAAGATGTCACTCGCTCCCACACGCTGGATCGTACACAACAACATCTCGACTTAAAGTCATAGTGAGAAGTGAAAGTTTCAATTCAGATCCCACCACTAGCGTGACGGAGAGAGGGGGGAGTCATTATGATGCAGGGGCAGCGACGTGTCTGTGTTTAGCTCCTCCGCTCTGACAACAAGCGCCTCTCTGAGAGGAGACGACGCAGACCTGCCTCCACGTGGGAGACAGACCGAGCAGAGTCCAAAAATAACAGCTTGATGCTGCGTAGCATTCCTCCGTGAGGCAGCAGCAGCAGCAGCAGCAGCAGCAGCAGTAGCTGCAGCGGCAGCAGCAGCGGCAGCAGCAGGGGCAGCTACTTCCTCAACACTGATTACTGAGCCATGCCATCATGTCTGCAGGTAGAGGAGAGGAGGTGAGGAGTCACAGTGAATGTGAAAGAGACACGGTGTTCCATTGAAAGGTGTCTGAACAGGATGTGACAACCTGCCCATGGTGTATATATACACACACATATATATATATATATATATATATGTGTCTCCAACAGTGTGAGACCAGGGGATATGAAGTGATGAGCCTTGAAATCAACATGTTCAAGCTCAGATGAGGCACATACACAGGTCTGCAGACTGATGCAAATGAATGTGTGTGCATGCAAATGCATGGGAAGGTGCAGCGGGGGAAGGATGTGCATAAGAAGAAAGAGCATTAACATAACAAGCGATGAAACTGGAGATGAATTGATGGTTAGTTGCATAAAGATGAGAATGTTAAGATCCATAGTTTTCTCTAAGACGTCCATCAACGCTTATTTTTTCCCCCCCTCCAAATTCCTGTGTCACAACGATAATCCAGCAGAGTGAGATCTGCCCCTCACAGGAGATGACAGACGGAGTGAAACAGCCTGATCGATGTTATATCAAGGGGCTGCAGGAGAACAGGTGATGTCTGTGAGTGGAAGTGACAGCTCAGACCCGCCCTCATGAGAATCTGTCACAAACACTGAGGGGGGCGCAGACGACTCGCTCATCCTGACATCGACATCATGAATACACATCCAGGATCTGTTACAGGTCAATTGATAGGAGGTTGGTGTCGTTGGAGGGGGGGGGGGGGGGGGGGGGGGGGGGGGCAAAGGTCACCAGTCAAATCACCAAAGCTCTGACATGCAGAATTTATTCAAACCGCTAAATTGCCAATAATCCTAATCTGCAAGTATCTGAACTAAAGTGAGGAATCACAGAACCTGGATTATAAACAGGTCTGGTCCCAAAACCTTCTACATGTGGACATATGAAAACAACTACTGCTATAATCCACTATTTATTTAGTTTTCCAATGTGCCATATGTTCAGGCCCACAAGGGTGGATGGAGAGGCTGGGAATTGAACCCACGACCTCATGCATTCAAGGCACATGCTCTACCACTGAGCAGAACCCACCCTCCCAAAAATAACTACCAGTGTTGTCCAGCTGAGGGCGGCATAGATTCTTGCCAGTGAAGCTAATTGTTATCAGGTTAGTGTTGGGTTAAGCACAATATAACGAGATAATGCCAATAAATAGTCTATTGTCCTGGTAAATATTGTCTGAGACCGGATTACCATCCATGCCTTTATTCCCATTTCCAGCTTCAGCCATCAGCAGGTTTTCGTCTAGAGGTCATCTCGGTAATAGAATAGTGGAGTAATAGAATTCCCCGTCTTCACAAACAAATCAATTCTGCTATAAAAAACAATTACAAATCCATTTCCACAATTCTGTCTTTCCATGATGCCGGAAAAGAAAAAGCAATACACCTTTAAATCGCATCACGACTCGACCTTTGCCATTTCCTTAAATTCAGTCCTTCCCTGCATTAACTCTGCTGCAGATGGTCCGGCTGTGAAGAGGTGGAAGCACATCACGGCTGTGCCGCTGCCGCCGCCGCCGTCTGCGCCATTTCAATGAACTCACAGTCCAGGAGCCAGAATTCAATTTAAGACTTTGCCGATTGCTTCCAAGGCTCTAAATGCTCCGACCCCCCATCTTCTATCAAACAACCTGATTGGCTGCCTCTCGGCTCTTGGCCGGGTCTCTCAGATCTGACAACACGTCTCTCTGGTGTGTCACGCGGTCACGACTACATCAGACGATGACGCTGTTGCTGCTCCATGACTCGGCTCCCTCCAACTGTTTGTTATCTAATCAAGCCACACGACTTCACTGAGGGGCCTTTAATTTTTACGTGATGTTGTTGAGAACATGTTGTCAAAGGAAAAAGTGTTTCAGATTTAGAGAGATCTAGTGGTGGAGTTGCATATCGCAGAGTTTGTCCATTGTGAGCGACTGTACAAACATGGCTGCCTCCACAGAGAGGACGCCCTTTGATGCAAATACAAAGGGCTCATTCACTCTGGTGAATATATATGGTAATAACACATCAGTATAAGTATATATTCCACTTTCCTAACATTGAAACCTAGGCTTGGTTGAGCATGGTAGCTCTATGCTGCCCCCTACTGGACCCCACTAAAATGAAAATACCCCAGAAATTGACAGAGAAGTTGTGTTGAACATTTCCATCACAGGAAACAAACCATTTCTACATTTAGAGAAATATCAAACGTGAATATCTGAGATTTTCACACGGCGGACATAACTCCCATCAGGGTAGAAATGCTTCATCCATCCCTCCATCCACTTCCCGTCTCTTATAAAGACTCGTGTTCCTACACCCAAACATTTGTTCGCCTTTCCTTGATTAAAGCCAGACTAAGTTTGCTATCCCTCCAATCATGCTCCAAGTCTATCCTGGGGTCCCTTCCCTCCGATGGGACAAGTGGAGCCACCCCGACGTCAATAGATCAGCCTCCAGGCCTTGAACAAGACTTAACGCAGTGCATCACGACGGCAGAATCTCTCTGCAAGTAACTGCTGACAGACTGTTTGTGAAATGAATGAAGGAAAAACCGCAGCACATCAAGGATCCTTGTAAATCACTGCCTTGAATTATTCATCTTTCTTGCAGTTGCATCATGAATCACCGTCTGCTGCGTCCTACCTTTCCTCCGCCGGGCTGGTACTTGATGTTGTCGATGGACCCGATCTTGGAGCGGACGTTCTTCAGGTCCGGCGTGGGCGCGTTGATGGGCCGAGGGGTCCGATTGGCGCGGGGCACCGGCGGCTTCTTCTCCAGCGGGGCCTGCTTGGGCACGGGGGGCTTGGTGATGACCCGGCGGCGGTGGGCGGCGTTGGCGTCGCCGTTGGTGGAGGCGGCCGGGGTAGCAGGGGTGGTGTTGGAGGCGGGGCGAGGACGGGCTGCGGCGGGAAGAAAGAGTGGCGAGTTACCGTCAGATCGTGCGAAGCAAAGAGGAACCTGATAGGAAAGACCATTTATGGTCTCATCTGGATTTTTGGAACATGATTAAATTCCACAGAAAAATGCATTTTGCTGACATTTGTCGAATCTGAGGAAAGTACAACTTGATCATTACATGAGAAAAAGTTCCATAAAGTCTCTTCTCTCGGATATTTACCTGTAGTCTTGGGTTTCTTGGCCTCTCCCGTCTTGTTCTCAGCTTTGTCGTTCTTGTTGGCTGTGCAGAAAAGAAATCGCACAACTTTGAACAACATGACAGATTCCCTCATCGGCGGTCACTCTGCTGACACAATAAGAAGTGAACAAAATAAATCAGATCTCAGTAAAGTATGCTTGAGAACTAAATGAGCTCAAATGAAAAACGATGGGTACGAGAGGGTACTGATTTGACTTTGAAATGATAGCGGGTCTGGAACTGAGCTTTGCGGGTACTGGTTCACAAAAACTGGATGACACAGTGCTGTCTTCAACTAAGCAGCAGCTCCATCTAGTGTAGGAAACTAAGTCAAGCACAAGTTTCATATGTGGGCCACATTCTATTATATTTTCAGAATTTGCTGCGGGGCAGTAAAAAAAATGGTCAACGGGCTGAATTTGGCCCACGGGCCTTATTTTGTAAAACCCTGACATAAACACAATTTCCTGACCGGCAGCGTCCTGCAGTTTACTCTCTGAGTACGTTCGCAGCGGCTCAACAGTAGTAGAGAGTCACTGCCTCCCAGCGAGAGGGATGTGTTACCGGCCCGTCAAAACACGAGTGAGTCATTGCGGCGTTTATGGAGGTGTGACGGCATGTCCAAACAGCCAGTGGGGCAACAGTGGCGAAATAATAATGGAGTTCGCTCGGGCGGTAAAAGTGAAATACGCACCGTGCCGGTATGAAACACACTTGGCTGTGAATTGGCTAAAAAGAATCCAATTCTCGGAGGACGCCGAGCCGAAGAACACAAAGAGCAAAACGCCTGTTTGACTAACAGCTCAGGCTGAGTCACAGCTCCCTCACACTGAGAGGTGAGATTGTGTCTGTGATGTGATAAAAATACCAGACTGGTGACTTCAAACGCCAGCCATTGAATCTGATAAAGAGAAACATATGGCAGCAATTCAGTCTGTTTGTTCCCCGGAGTGGCGGCAGTCTGCGATATGAGGACAAGTCTCCAGCCGCCGCGGAGGGTGCGGGTCACGCGGCGCCGGCCCAGCAGAGAGCGGAGATATTGTCTGAGACGGAGCGTGCGAGTGAGCACGTACGTACCGGCAGCTTTGCCGGCCGCGGCCGCGGAGGAGCCGTTTTTATTGGCGGCCGCGCGAGGGGTGGGTGTGGCCTTCGGAGCGGGTGGGCGTTTCTCGGCCGTGCCGTTGTCCGGAGTCTGGAGATAGGGACAGAGGAGGAAATGAGATGTGGCAACAAGTTACATTCATACCGTACGTCAGCATCTGCACGGGGTTGGTGCAGCCAGTCATGCGACCTCGTCGTAATTGGAATAAAAAACAAAGAGGCAAGGTGGATTATATCATTAGAGTATATTACTGTCCGATCATTTGGATTGATTAGCTTTTGAATCCAAAACAAGGTGATGATGTGATCTGAACTCAGAGGTCTCCTCTTACAACAACAAGCTGTAACATTCGAGATGAGGCGGTCGGGTTTCATCTTATTTGGACAGGCTGTGGCTGTGGGTCAGCACTAAAGGGCGGAGTCCCTGAAAGGCAAGATGGCCGCCATTCAAATCGGGTACTTGTATCAAGGGGATCGAAGGAGGATCCAGAACCATGATCGGCTACTGCTCAACACTCGGGCTACATTGGCTGCGCCAGCTCCAAAGTCTCTGCACCGGCTGCGTGTTCAGCAGTGGAGCTGCAGCGTGCTTCCTGGAACGGTTGCTATATTTCCTGTAATCAAACTACTTCTTTCCTAATAATAATAAAGTTTGTAGTAGAGGGTGAAACACAGCTGGTATGGACAACATGATCCGTTAAAATGAAAGTATGTGAAACTCTGGCTGTTCCGTGGCGCTCACGCAGCAGGGGTGTGGTGAGAAGGCAGCTGTATGTTAGGAGCAAGACGTAAACGGTCACCATGACGACAGTATGCCGTCGCTATGGTCACTATTAGTTGTCAGGTACTCAGCTGGAATATTAAGCACAGGGAAGTGCTAATAACGCATGGAGAGTTTGGCTCCGCCCTCAAGAGGAGGCTGGGGATTAGAGGGTGTCAGATGCAGGATGGAACAAGGAGCATCTCTGAATATATGAGGAAGCCGGACCCCTGGGATGAAGTGGTGAGAAAGCGCCCGAGGCGGCAGAGGACAGACGGTGATGAGGAGGAGGAGAAGGAGGAGGAGGAGGAGGAGGAGGAGGAGGGGGAAAATATTGAGGAGGGCTAAGCCCCTCCGAGGGATGTATCATTTCCAGATAGAGGCGGCGGTTTGACATTAAAAGAGAGAAGGCTCCGAGCAGCAGATCCACCGGGGCCGGGGTCAAACGCAGCAGACAGGACCCAAGGTGGTGGCGCTGGAAAGACGCACCCCCCCCCCCCCCCCCGGCTGGAAAAACCCCCCCCCCCCCCCCCCCCCGGGACACTGCGGCAGGTTTTGAGCAGGGTGTCGCATGCATGCTGAGTCAGCGCTCGCTTAGAGGTAAAAACCAAGTGGTTTGGAGATTATGTCCAGCGACTATGGAATTAGTTTGATTAGTGGGAAAAATGAAGGGTTCCTCTGTATCCTCAAGTAACTGCTGGTTAATGAACCAGTGATAGTGGTGGTTGTAAAGTGGGAGGAGCTCCAGCAGGGGGAGGTACAGAGTCTGAAGATACTGTGCCGGACCCCTGAGCTCCAACGCCTCTGACTGAGCACCAATGGTTTGTATTGTTATGTATATGGAACCTTCCTGGATGATGGAAGCATTCAAAAAGCTTTAGAACGTAGGTTGGCCATTCACCCATTCCCACAATGATTCTTACTATGCATCTATTGTATGTCCCGCACTCTGGGGCAAATGACCGACACATGAAATGGGATCGAACTAGCGGCCATTTGGTTGGAGCGCGACCCGTTCTGACCCCTGGGCCACAGAGGTCCGAGAGAGACCCTCCCCCTCTTTGATGGACGTTGGTTTATTTACACAATATTACAATGTGAACTCACCTTGGTAGAAGCAGGCGGCCGCTTGGCAGCGTTAGGTGTAGTCGCCTTGGGCATGGGGCTTTTTTTATTGGCCGGGGAGGGGGAGGGGTGTTTGGTGGAGTTGGCCTCGCCATTGGTGGTGGAGAGGGTGGATGGGCGGGGTTTGTTGGAGTTTGGTTTGGTGGCACCCGTGTCAGGCTGGTGATTGTGCGATTCAAAGGGAAGCCGAAAAACAACAGTGCAGATATAACATAAAATAACATGAAATAAAATAAAATAAAATAAAACAAGAGGGGGGAGGGGCCAAAAGAAAATGTCGGAGGGACAGAGAAGAGATATACAGCAGGCAGAGGAAGAGAAAAGCAGAGGTGACATCAGCCATTGCAATGACAGCATGATATGGCAGCTCAGCCAGGAACTGACTGACAACAGGCTTAAAAAGTCTCCCGTCAAATCAGCAAGACCTCTATGAAGCTAATGAGCAGGAGAATAAAGCATCATATGTTTCAAATGCAAAAAGAAAGTAGCTTTTGTTGCACAAATCTCGTTTCCTATAGTCGTACACAAACATCGCAAACTCTGCAACAACAGCAAAACCCGAGAGACTAGCGCTGTTATTCTTACTCTACAGCGCTGTTTTATTTAAGCGTTTAACATATGAATTCTAAGAAGAGGTGTATTGGGGATTCCGATGAATAAAGTACAAAATGGTGAGCGTCTCTTGATATTGAAAGTTTTTCAATACTATGCAAGTTGCCAACTGTCTATAGAACGGGGGGGTCAAACATCCGGCCCGCGGGCCAGAACCGGCCCGCTGGGGGGTCCGAGCTGGGCCGTGGGATGATTTTGCAAAGTGTAAAAAACAGTGCGCTTAGTTTATGTTGTTGTTACGAATGATTGATTCATCAGTTCATTTGTGAGTATTTCCATTAGATTCACAACTTGTACTTCTTTTAGGGAAACATTGGAAGTTGTTATTGTTTACAGGTCATCATGCGATGATTTCACTGGTCCGGCCCCCCGGACATCAAATGTGTTCTTATGTGACCCCAGCTGTAGAAGATCTATGCAACCACCTTTGAAGGATTGGAAGATATCTTGTGCTCTAAAACCAGTATTTTGGGGCCCATTTGATTTCATTGCCTCTGATCTAGCCCCATTAACTGAAATTGAACCTTCAACACCAGTTATTTCTTAGTACATAACAAAAAAACAGATTATCTTCATCTCGTGTGTCGTGTGCTGAACAGAGAGCAAGATACCAACTTCGATGGTCTGTTTCGGCGCAGTCTGAGCACTAAAAGGTAGAAACACAGTGAACGATGTAAAATCTGCACAATGACTCTGTTCATTAGTCTCTATATTTTGTAGTCGCCGCCATTAACTCACTGCCACAGCCGGCGAGACCCTCGGAGTGGAGGAGCGACTCCAGAGTGTCATAAACTGCAGCTGCTGCAACTAAGTCATGTCACAGTTTACTGCACCGCTGTGACTTACCGCTAATGTCCCTCTACATCACTTTTAGACAGGAAATAGATTTTTTTTCAAGTTAAGGGGCCATGTGACCAGAAACCCTGCAGTGGGACTTTTATTTTGAAGGCTAGGAAAGCGGTAAATCTCTGCCCACTCCACCTGCACCACGGTGTTGCTGCAGTCACGTAGACATCAAGCATGACCGAATCCCACACAGGAAACCGCCGAATTTCAAAGTGAAAGCATATTTTGGCAATTTCTATTTAAAGGTGCAATTTTGAATTTTGAATTTATACGATTTGGCGACATCTAGAAAGGGCCCACTCCTCACGTCAATACACATTAATGGGCTCATTTAAGAGTCATGGAAAAAAACATTTAGATGATTATAAGTTCATGAAAATGTTTATATGTAAGTGTTTTGTAATATTTGAGAACAATGACTGAAATCTCACACACTTTACCTTTAATTGGCAAAATATAGCCAATGGGTCAGATGTGGCCTCAGACTGCGCTGATCTGTCTGTGTGTATCTGTTCCCAGCCAACACATCTGGAGAGGAGGTTGGGTATTCTGCGTGTGCGCGTGTGTGTGTGTGTGTGTGTGTGTGTGTGTGTGTGTGTGTGTGTTGTGTGTGTGTGCGTGTGCGTGTGCGTGTGCGAGTGTGTGAGTGAGACCGACCTTGCTCTTGCTGTCAGTCGGGGACTTGGCCGCCGGGCCCTTCCCTCCCTTCTCCTCCTTCTTCTTCTCCTCCTCCTTCTTCTCGTCTTTGTTGGTCTTCTCGGGCTTGTCCACCTTCTCCGCCTTCTCCATGGCCTGGTTCTTCTCCACGTTCATCTTCTCCGTCTTCTCCATCTTCTCCTCCTCTTTGAGGATCTTCTGGTTCTTGTCCGGCACGCTGTCCTTCTTCTGTTGCTCCTCTTTCTTCTGCTGCTCCTCTTTCTTCTGCTGCTCCTCTTTCTTCTGCTGCTCCTCTTTCTTCTGCTGCTCCTCCTTCTCTTTGTCCTTCTTGTCGAAAGCCTCGATCTTCTCGGTCTTGGCCGACATGAAGTCCATCTTCTCCTGTTTGTCCTTGTTGTCAGGTTTCACTGTGAGGGACGGAGAAACATCGAAAGCGTTAATCTCTTTAGCTCCGTCTATTCCCATTTTTGATGATGTACCTTTGGTCAGCCTCACTTTGACCTATCAGAGGTCGGCGTCCTCATTTTAAAAAACGTGACCACGTTTTCTTCAAACTGAAAAACGAGCAGTTTATTTACATTTTAGAGCAGATCCTCGACAGAGCTGTGATTAATGAGGCAGCCTGGCTCCTGACTCACCGCCTGACACCTCTGTAGATACCGAATGTTTCCTCCACTTAACTTGCAACTGCACTTTTAGTTATTTATAGGCTTGAATGTGGCTGATTTTAAAGAGGTGGAAATTATAATGTAATGGATGATGTTGCAAAGCTCTTCAGGAGGGCGGCCGTGATGAACGTAGACTAAATCTAAAGGTCCAGTGTGTGAGATTACGTGTTGGATCTGCATCAGGAACAGTTCCTCTGTATGAGGCTGCGATGTCGCACCGACAATAACCTAAAACTGACAAACTAAACAACTTCTTATGTTTGATTATAACTGGAGGCTTCCATAGACATTCGTAAAAGCTTTGAGGGAAAGTGTGAGGTGTGACGCATAATCACCACTAGATGTCTCTAAATCCAACAAACCCACTGTTTACACACAGCATTCAGTTGAACCTCATCTCTAAAGATACAGCATGCAAAGCCATCTAGTGGTGAATTAGGGGACTGTAGCACACTGGATACTCATGGCCACAGCATGGTTAACACATTCATATATAAATATATATATATATATATATATATACATATGTACACCCCACACACTGCACCAACAGGCCTGCAGAAGGAACATGTCTCTCTCGTCTAATCAGTAACAATAAATCTATGAATGCAGACGTGTGATTGGCTGCAACCGCTGTGCGAAGCTCCTGCCCTGGTTTTGGTGTCTGACACATCCACTGTGCATCAGAATTGTGTATCGGCAAAGAAGTCACTTCAATAATTCTGCCCCTAAAAGAAACAGCATTTAAAAAACTAACAGTTTAGAACAAATGGAGTCGATCCCATGTGCCAGTTTGCATCACTGTCTCTCTCCGCCCTGCAGGACCTCCAACATGACTCATCCAAATTGAAAGTGCTGGCTGAGAACACAGATGATCCATCTAATACCGAGCCGCAATACATAGCTGTCGGCGACCAGCTGTGCGCGCGGCTGGTGTGTGTGTGTGTGTGTGTGTGAGAGAGAGAGAGAAAGAGAGAGAGAAATGAAAGAGAAACAGTCAACTACCACGTAAATCAGAGCATGACTAACACTGACATAGAGTCAGTGCAGGGATGTGTTGCAGCCCGGGTGAGCAAAACACACACACACACACACACACACACACACACACACGCGCGCACGCACAATTTTAAAAGCCTAAATGTAGACACATGGAGGTCAGAGTCTCTGACATCATCGAGGTCTATTGAAGAATAAAAATAAATATTGCACTTTCCAAACATCATCAGTATTGATTCACATGAAATCAATCATCATCTGACGCCACATCAAAGAGAAGAGCCAGGGGGCAGTAGGGAGCAGGAAGTGGCTACACTTTGCTAATGGAGACGATGCTTGGGGCAAACATGAAAAGCAACGTTGGATAAGGCAAAGTTATATAAAGCCAAATGAGTGCACAGTGTTTGCTGAATGCATGAGGTCATGGGTTCAATTCCCGGCCTCTCCATCCACCCTCAGGTGTGTGTCGCTTTGGATAAGAGCTTCTGTTAAATGCTAATCTGCTTTGAAGAAACTGCCAAAATATTTGAAGTGCGGTGCTTGTAGCTCGGTAATAAGGCATGCAACCTTGAATGCATGAGGTTGTGGGTTCAATTCCCTGCCTCTCCATCCACCCTCAGATCTGTGTCTGCTAATTGCTAATCTGCTTTGCAGACATTGTAGAAACGGTTCCAGCATTTTTCAAGCAGGGTGCGTGTACCTCAGTGGTAGAGCACGCGCCTTGAATGCCTGAGGTTGTGGGTTCAGTTCCCGGCCTCTCCATCCACCCTAAGACGTATGCAGCTTTGAATTAGCGTGTCTGCTCAACAGAATGGTAGAGGTTCGCTGGTGCGGCGGTCACTGTTGACGGTCCGCGCGCTGCAGTGGAGACGTTTGAACCCTCGATGGATGAAGATTCTCTGAGCGATGCGTCATCAACAACTTGCGCCATGTTGAGACACATGCTAATACCTGGCTGCTTTCCACAGTCGGCACAATCCTCCACAATTACAGACAGCAAAGTGCCATAGGGAGTCACTGTTGGCAATGCCAAGCAGTAACACTACGTACATACACACACACACACACACACACACACACAGAGGTGCAACTGGTGGAAGATGAGACGTGTATAGTCGGTGATAGGAAAAACTAAACTGTGCTCGACTTGGGCTGATTGTACACCGACGTACAATTACCATCATTGCTTCTTCAACAGCTGTGTGGACCTCCCGCCCGTCCACGCGCCCTCCAGCTGTTTACCATCACTCTTCCGCCGCAACACACAGCGACGCCACGAGCTACAGGCGGATTGTACTTCTGTGATTCGTCTCTTGGGATTTGATCGCTGCCTGTAACAACAGATAACGACGTTTAAAAAAAAAAAGGGCTCTGTTCGTGCATAAGACCGCGAGTTGCCGAGCTCATGGTGTGGCATCGGTGTTGCAGCCTCTCGTTATCGCTGCCTGTGTGTTATTGTGCAGCTGTGATCTATTCCTGCGCCGAATGAAGACACAGAAACACCTGAAGTTGCAGTCACGCTGTCTGCTGCCGAGGGCGTCTGTTAAAAGTCACTCGAATCCCCTCACCTACACACACCTACACACACACCTACACACACACACACACACACACACACGTGTCCACTCACACATACAATGCCAGAAATAGCTGCTCTATATTTGAATGAGTACAGTCGCAGCGTCAATGTCTAATCAATGTCCCTGCCTCTCTGTGTGGATGGAACAACAGGCCCGGATGGGTTCATGAATCATTACATGGAGAGATAAACACAGAGTAGAGCCTGAGTAGAGATGAATAGAGGACATGACAATGAGAGGGGGAATTGAATGAATACATTTATGGATGTCTCATTATTCATTAACTTTGTCATAGGGAGACATCATGTGGATCCGCTTTCATTCAATCTGGCTCCCAAACCTCCTCCCATGATCATCTCTCCTCGCTCCGAGTCTGTTTTGGGGGTTTTTGTTAAAAAAAAAAAAATAATAGTTTCTTCAAAAGAAAACTTCTATAACATAATGACGATGTGATAATATCTGGGTGACATTTGTAACAAATGGAAATGGAATGAAACGCAGTGATGATCTGATCCAGGTGGCAAAAACCTATTTTCTGAGGATTGATTTCATCATATTAAACATGGTGTAGCAGCAGGAGGAGAGAGAGAGAGAGAGAGAGAGAGAGAGAGAGAGCATAATAAAAAAAGGGTAGAAGAGGGGGGGGAGAGAGAGAGAGAGAGAGAGAGAGAGAGAGAGAGAGAGAGAGAGAGGGCGAATTAAAAAGACTTTAACCTTTAAATTAATGGTGGAGGAGACGTTTTCACAGCAAGGCGCTCAAACCATATTCATTTGTCTTCCAACAGAAGTTGGAGGTATCGATCGACAGTGAGATTCGGTCACTTCGATGACATCGATGAATGTGAGCCACAGAGGGCATTGTTTCTGTCTGGCCTTTATTTAGACATTTAAAGGTCCAGTCTGTAAGATTTACATGGAATATTTGCATTTTAATTGAACAGAAATTGAGGACATCACCACCAGAATATCAAAATATTATTTTACATATCTTAGAATGAGATCTTTATGTCATCAAGTTCTCTTTATAGAAGTCGCCATACAGCACCGCCATGTTTTTTTGCAATAGTCCAGACTAATACTTTGGTTTCAATGATAACTGAAGCTTCCTCAGTTCTCCCACATGCTTGTAGGAGTGTGTGTGTGTGTGTGTGTGTGTGTGGGGGGGGGTGTTAAGCTGCAACATGCAATATCGCCACTAGGTGTCACTTCATCCTCCATACTGTAGATTTAATTGGCTTAATTTTCACTAATTCACTCAGGATGAAAAGGATGCTGACTGAGAGTTAAAGGTTTGACATTTGAAATGTTAAAATAAGGCTCTGGGTGAATTATGGAGCCTTGTAGTACTGCGTTCAATAAACTGCACAAAATTGCACATTGATAAATGTTTGTAGTGTATTTCTTGTAGTGCTACGTTTCCCAACAGAAACTATTTATTTCAAACCATCTGTTTCTGCCGTCACAGCTCTGAGCTTTGGGACGACACTGACATGACAACAAGCTTCCGTGGGAGTTCAGCTGTGTGTCCACACCAGTTTATGGTTTTAAATCAATATTTCACCCCTGTTTCCCAATCCTACCCTAACCCTGTGTTTGAGATGAGTTATACGGCTCAAAACCTGGACAACACCATCAAAACCACGTCTGCAGAGATCAGCCTGTTTACAGCACCATTCAACGCCTCAAGACATCGAGCTTCACACCAACAACAATGAAACAAATGCCATTTCTCCGGCTGTACGCTGTCGGCCAATCACGCTGAGCCACTCGCGCTGAAGTGTGACGGACTGACGGATGGCGAATCTGTATCTATAGAGAAACACAATGTGAACACGCGACACGGGCAAAGCAGTGGTTCATGTGAGCTCTTTCATTCTGCAGCGTTCGACAATAAACCATGAGCGGCTGAAAACAACAGCAGATAAAGAGGCAGAGGGAAGGGTCATGACGCACGAGATTAATGAGCTCTCCAGGCAGAGCTCTGACCCACCAGTCTGAAGTGTGTGTGTGTGTGTGCGTGCGCGCGCGCGCGCGCGCGTGTGTGTGTGTGTGTGGCTTGTCTGTGGCAGCCCAGTGTCATCTTCCGGAGCATTAATAAAGGTGGATGCTGCCGTGTGCTGACATTGTGCTCCTTGGCGCGGCACTTCCCAAATTGGAGGCTGCACATGTATCAACAGTCTCCTGCAGCGGGTTTCAGTGACGTGAGGGAGAGGAAGAAGAAGAAGTAGCGGATGCAGCGAGAGTCGATCATATTCACGGACAAAGTAAAGCTTCGACGGTTCAGCTCAAATGAATTCTTTTCCGTGACTTCAATCTTTGGCGGCGTCAATCGAAGAGTTGCGTCTCTCTCGCTGACAACAGCGCCGAGGCGGCCAGTCGTGTGTCGTGACGTCGCCGCGGCAGCGACTGAGACAATCCTCTCAGCGGCAATTCACTTTGCAGTGCTTCATCCAAAACAGATCAACCACCTGTTTCTTTGCCTTGCCCCCCCCCACCCCCCACCCCCACCCCCACCCCCCACCTGTGAGCAGCGCGCAGGCACAGCTTGGCACCAAAACACACGGACAGGCAAAGCACATTTCAAGGTCAATAACGGGTCTGGGTGCTGGCGGGTGCAGTGGTCATTACAATCAGTAATAAGAGGCTTCAGCCTCCGCTATTTCCAGCCGCCTGACCCCGCCTTCCTCGCGCTCTGATCAAAAACACTTTGTAGCAGTTCCGCGACAAATAACAGAGTGCTAATGTCCTTGATTTTCCCAAATGACACGGGCTCGCACGAGCCGAGCGGCGACGCTCACACAGCCCTCGCCTCCCTTGTAAAGATGAGTGGAGAGGGGCACAGTCGACATGTACCACGTACAAAATTCAAAATGCATGCACGAATAAGGCTGCAAGTGGTTTGCAAAAAGATTGTGTCTGCAAAAAAAAACAGCCTCAATGTGGCTTACGTGCAACATCGAGAAAAGAGGTCTATAGCTCTGGCTTGCATGAAAAGACTCGAAGAAGCGGCCGTGGTGAGCATCGACTGCTCCTGCAAGTGTCAGCACCAGTGCATGTTACTGAGACAGGTTGCAGAAAGTTTAAATACTGTCTATCCCCCTTCTTTTTTTAGAAACACACAGCCAGCAGCAGCATCTGATCAATGTTTGATAACAGTGATGCTCAACTGGTGGGTGGCAACCCAGAAGTGGGTCAAGGACCCATTTTGAGTGGGCCTTTGACTGTGAAAAGAAATCCTGTGCTTTTATTTTGAAGAGGATTTTTTCAGCATTGGAGTGCCGTCCATTCACACTCCTCAACAGTGAGTGGTGATAATGCCCTGTGATGCTAAAAGGACATCCGGCAATTCACAGATAGAATACAATCATATGCTAACTAACAAACCAGCAAACTAAGTACGACACCAACTACATGAAATATGGATTTTCTTCTATGGAGGAGAAGAATGTGCAGGGACTGTCTCTATGTTGCATTACCTCGTGTCCCTGGGATGCGCTTCTTGGTTTTTAATTAAAATGCAGCAAACTGAGAGTAACACTGAATATTTGCCTCTCCAGCGTCGCCACCTGCTGGTCATTTTTTGCTTTCGTGTTGAAATACATTCGAGTGGTTGAAAAGTTGATCTGAAAACGACGTACTTGCACGTCTCGGATCTCACGCGTCTATCAAGGTCTCGAACCCCGACCCAACGAATGTGGCTGAGTAGGTCACCAGCAACACGTGGCAGGATGGAATTCCCAGGTACCGTTCATGCTAACTATGTTATGATTGGTTCAACCAGGGTTTGAAAGGACTTCTGATCCCCGTCGTGGATCAGGTTGACACAACAGTGAACTCTTACCCGCTTTCTTATCTTGGTTGCCGTCAACGGACGTCCCCGCTGGAGTTGGAACTGGAACCAGGAAGTTGGTCTCACAGCTCCCGTGGTGCCTCCTGGGAGGAGGCGACGACGGCAACACGGGCGACGCCGTCAACTGGGACGGCATCATCGTCGCCATGGCAGCCGCCGCCTCTGTGCTGTCCATGACGGTGAAGGAACGTCGCACGGCAGCGTGAGGGTACGGGGCCCTCGGCGGGCACGCCGACCCCATCAGGGCAAAATTCGGTGGACTAGGCATCGCTGGCGAGCTGCCGATACTGGTGGGGTACGTTCCGGCCATCACCATGGGAACGGACAGGTGTGAGCAGTCGGACATTGCGCGTCTCACTGTAGTCCGCTGTGGCATTTCGCTGCCGTGGCTGGTTTTGGTTTGTTTATCTAACGCGGCACATGACGCCACTTTCCCGTCTTTGACGTGGTTTAAATCCCGTGAAAGGTCGTGGATGGTGGCGTTTTGTCTCTCGATCACACTCTTCCCCGTGACACCCAACACGACATCTGCTCTGTTGGCAGAGGCCGGCACGGAGCCTCCTGTGGACCCTGCTGTGGAACCTGCTGTGGCACCAGCTTTACCCCCTGCTGGGTCAGCAGATTGTGTATCAACACTCTGCTTCCCTAAAGACGCCTTGAGGGTTTGACTTCCGCCCAGATCTGGAACCGAATTGTCTTTCATACTCCCGAGAACACCTCCGGATTTCTGGTCACCCTCTTTAGGACCTTGACTGGAGCTGGAACCAACAGCGGCGGAAGGGTTCAACGTGTTGCTAACCTCGGAGACAGGTTTAGGAGAGGGACGTGAATTCTGGTCCGGAGAAGTCATTTGAACTCCTTGAACGTAAAATCCGTCTTTGCCGCCAAGGTCAGGGATCGGCATCGGTTTGGGGTTGAGCGCTGAACCTGGAAATGATCTTCCGGGAGAGATTGAAGGGGAAGGTACTGAAGATGGAGAGGAGGAGTAGGAGGACAAGGGACTGCTGGGGCTTTGTCCCGCACTTCCCAACGCGCCCCCGGCCCCTAACCCTCCCGATGTGCGTCCATCGTCCCTCAGCGTCCCCCTCCTGGGCCCCTCGTCCTCTATCTTCAGCGCTGGCATGATGAAGGCTGGCGCCTCCGTCGCTGTCCCAGATGACGCCCCCTCTGTCCTGCTTCTCCCTGATTTCGCCCCATCTTCAATTGAAGCTATTTTGGAGCCCGCCTGCGTGGTGACCCCTGCAATCTGGGCCCCCGGTGCCATCTGGCCTTGGCAGTGCCAGTCACTGTGCTGGGCAGAGGCTGGGCTGGAAGGTGGCAGCAGAGAAGAGGCCAAGACTGCGGGGATGTTGGCACCGGAGAGGACGTTGGGAGGTTTGTGTTGCTGCTGCTGCTGCTGCTGCTGCTGCTGTTGATGCTGCTGCTGCTGCCGCTGATGCCCAGTGGAAGGTTGTCCGTACCCGCTGCTTCCGTTAATAACACCAGGCTGCTGCCACGGCGAGCCAGACAGGAAGGACATTCTCCTGCTATGTTGTCAGGTCCGCTTGTGTTCTTCTTTTTCCCTCCTTCGCTTTCTTGTTTACTTTCTCTTCTTCTGGTAGTTTCAGAGCTTCCTCCGCGCGTCTTCAGCACGTCCTCATGTCTCCGGTCACTGTCCTTTGGATTCTGCGTCCACCGTGTTATGATCTTGGAAAGTGGAGGAAGCGGTGTATCCTTTCTCAGAGGTGAGCGTGTGCGACCGTGCAGATGTGTGTGTGTGTGTGTGTGTGTGTGTGTGTGTGTGTGTTTATGGTCGGAAAGAGCGGAGTGCGTGTGCGAGTGAGTGTGTGCGTCTGTTCATCTCGGCTTCTCTCTGAGCACTGCATGGATCAGCTGTGGGGCTAAATTGCACCTTGCTCTCCCACCCCTCCCTCCCTCTCTTTCTCTCTCTCTCTCTCTCTCTCTCTCTCTCTCCCTCTATCTCTGTGTTTTCTTTCTCTCCGTGTGACATCACACGGTCATGTGACAGCCCGGAATATTCCCTCATTCGCAGAAGCAAAAATTTCAGCATGCAGCCTCGGCGACAAACGTGCACAAGCGCACGAGACGGAAGATTTCCTGCACATATACACACACGCCGTGAACAGACACACACACACACACACACACACACACACACACACTAACAGATCAATGGCTGTCACAGCTACTCACTGGTTGATTCAGAGTGAGACACAGGCAGATTAGTGAGACATCACCATCGACTGTAATAATCCGCACTTCTTCTCGTTCTTATTTCAGCCACAAGAAAAAAAACACCTTTAAATATCTTAGGCTATAATTGACTGCGCCCACGTCATGAGGTGTCACCGAATGTGGACCTAGTCTTATTAATTTCTATATCTATCTGACTTTTTTATTTTGCAATGTCCTGATTTCGTCCACTCACCACAAAAAAGGAAGTTCTTGCAATTTGCTTTAAAGGTGCAGCGTGTACGATTTTTGTCACTTCTATCTGTAGAAATAGAATTACAAAACAATTATTTAGAAATTTTTACAAATGTAAAATCACCCCAACGTAGTGACTTGCTTCTTACATAACACTAAAATGAGCCCTTTAATGTTTGTTTACATCAGGGAGCGGGGCCACCCTATGGGGGCCGCCATGTTTTTGCAGTAGCCCAGAGTGGACACACTTAACATCTTTTGAGCTTTATTGAAAAACTGTGGTGCAGCCGTAGGTTCTCCTGCATTCTCGAGGCGACGGATACAATATGCAACTTCAACTTCACAAAAACACACTGCACCTTTAATACAGTCTGCATCTATAACATACTATGTTGGTGATGAGAACATGGTGCAATTTGCCCTCAACATATGGAACCATGGACACAGGGGCGACTACTCTGATATATTGAGGTATAACCACTGCAATTGCATCAATTGAGTTGATTGCACAGAGCAGCAAAGGCCAAGGAATCACGTCTTTTCTTCAGCCTGAGATGAAAAGAAATGCATTTTTTCATCTTTCGGTGGAAATACTTGAGGCTGCTGAAAGGTCAGAAGTGCACCATGTTAATCTGATATAGTAGAGCCCAATAATGAGAAATGATAAGAAATCAATGCTCTGCAATTCAGATTTGAGGGAAAAGTGGAGAGACGTCATTTCACTGACGCAATGCACCGGGAGGAAATGGCACAATAAAGCCATTACTGCTCACAAAGGTGAATCAGGTTGGACTGATCACCAAGGGGAGGGGCCATGGAGGATGAGTCGGGCGTAACAGAGGGTCGAAGAAGTTGAAAACACATCGTACACACTGCACCTTTGAGCCATTTCAAGATAATCCCCGTCGTTGGGATAAAAGTGACTTCACAGTTATCCGCGATTGTTTCATTCAGTCATCATACATGTTATTTTTAACGGGGCATAATGTGGGAGGCTCGAAGAGTGACTGCTTCGTAGAGTGAGGCATGTTTTGAAGGCATGTGTGAGTCATGTACTGAATATAAAGAAGGGTGACGTGTCTCCACCTCCTCCTCCATCCGGAATCCAAGCAAACAAATGGTGCCATCTTGTATATTTGGAGTTATGGGTCTGCTCTCAGGAGATTGGGAAGCGCATGGGAACAAAGTCCCATCAACACCTGTGGCTCGACAATGACGTTCCACCCTGCTTTTACGAGAAAACTTTGAGATGAATAAATAAATAACGCTAGGACACGTATCACTCCAACATTGTAATTTAGCTCCACAGCCTCATTAGCTGGTTCGACAGCCCCCCCCCCCCGGTGATGTGGCTGCTGGCTCTCAGACATGGTTACTAGGAGACCATACCACATCTGGGTCATCCCAAATGTTATCAGTTATTCACCTGTGTACGAAGTGAAGGGCTGTGGCGCAACAAAATGTCTTCTGATGGGCTCTGCCTCTCTCTGTGTGTTACGATGAGCTTTGGGATGCTGGCTGCGATGGCACGGCGGCCATTTGCCGAGCATTTGTGTCAAAAGCTGGAACGGTGGAGGGCACGAGCTGGAAATGTGATCTGGGTCAAGATGACACTGGTCCTCTTTCCCGCATCTACTCTCAATACACCTACCAGGTGCGTTTCCTCTATATCCGGTACATCTAGTGTCTTATTGGTTGAAATTGTCTTCAAGTGCTGTCAACCATCAATGAATAAAGTTGTAGACATCGCAGGAATGTCACAAACAGGACCAATGGCTCAGATGATGTCACTGTGGTAAACAGAGCTGTCCTCCCAGCGCCATCTCCTCCACTAGACTTTGACAAATAGTCACGAATAGTCCCTCAGTGCACGTTCATGTGTGGTGAGGTTGTAGCCGTCACTGGAGGAAGTGTGTGTGGTGTGTATCTGTTGCATTAATCGAACCCCTGACCCTCTGGTCTGGCTTCTCGAGGCCCTCGGCCACAACTGCCCCACGGAGGCAGCCAAAACACACCTCTTTCAATACACAGATCTTTACCATAAGAGACTTCAATATGGTCAATTGCAGTGGTGCGTCTAGAACCAGGGGCAATACAGGGGCCCATTCGTCAATGTTAGCTTGAAAATTGAAAAACCTGGACACTCACAGCCAATCACATTTCCAGCAAGGGTCACTGACTCCCTCACCCCACCCTTAGTTCCATCCCTGGTCATTTTGGATTCTACCGCCTCCATTCACCATCTTACAGCCGATTTGCGAGGATGATTGAAACTTTGCGGCATCAAGATCTTCTTTCTCTCCCCCGCATCATCTCCGTGGCTCTGCGTCCGACTGACTTTTCAGACCAAAGCGCGAAACCGACAGCGTAAACTATCTGCACATCACATCTCCATAAAACCGCAGGCTTCAGCAGCACCCGCTGAAATGCGCAGCAACACCCTCTGCGCATTCCAGCTGAGGCTGTTTGTCAGTGTGACCTCATGACATTCTGAGCAGGCGAGGGTCGGCTACAAGGGGTGCAACCAACTGGAATTCACGGTTCTCCCTCACTCCACTGGAAATTCATTCCGTTGCTTGAAGCGCGGGACAGCGTTTCACTGCGGAGTGGTGCATGGGTCACGCCGCTCATTTGAATACGACCTTATTCTTGTCTCGTTGTGTCGACGCCACCTGAAGACTCGCTTGCCAAAGCGTGCTAATCACGCTGGGAGCAGGCAGCAGTGGCGCTCATTAAATGCGTGAGGGGGCGGCTAATATCTCCAACCTGAATTGGGAGCACTAGGGAATCAGCTGTCGGGGGGGGGGGGGGGGGGGGGGGGGGGGAGGGGGGGGGGCGGATTCAGGTCACTTCAGCCCCACTGCTTTGAAACTCTGCTTTTTCAACAAAAGCTCAGTGAGTAGAACCCGGTGAGGTTTTTTTTCTCCGCAGCACACGACAGATGACCGTCACCCCGACACGTTCACGGCCCGGGCAGCAGATGACAGAAAACCTCCCGTCAGGCTCGGCAGGAATTGAATGAGCATTATTGCATAATCGCCCATAAACAATTTGTCCACTGTGACCACAGAGGTGGAGGCAGCCGGGGCGGCGGGGGTGAGGGGTTGTCGGGAGGAAACATTAGGCCACTTGTCTCTGATTGAATAGGCCGGGAAGGGGACAGGTGTTTTGCAAGAAGCCTGCTTTATGCCCCTTGATCACATTTGGGTCAGGGTCAATGGGGCTCTCTGAGGGATTTGGTGAAGTCACCTCACCCTCCCCGTCCAAATGTGACCTGCGCAGTCCTTCATGCACCAGGTCTCAAAGTAGCTGAGATGGTAAGGGGGCGGGGGGGGGGGGGGGTTCACTACCCAGGGGGGGGGGGGGGGGGGGGGGGGGGGTTCACTACCCATGGGTCCTTGCAATTGTCACTCGAGGATCGAGTGAGTGCAGCTCAGCGTTTATCCTGCATGCCTCCATTATGAAGGAGGACAGTTCTGTTTGTGTTCCTCACAATAAACAGGTCACGAAGCCATAAAACATCACTCTAATTCTTCTCAATTTGATTTCTACCATTAGAGGGTTTGAATAATCCACTTAAATCTGGCAGACTGGAACTTTAAAAACCCGGACAAATGCTGAACAAGGTCCTGCCATTACACAGAAGCCCGAGTCTGAAACTCTCATTTCACTTTAATCTGCAAAACCCAAAGAGGCGAATTCTCTCTTTCACACGCTGGTGTCACTCCAGTGTGATGGCGGATCAAATCCGTATTTAAAATAAATCCATGTGCCGGGGGGGAGGGGGGGGGCGGCGTAGTATGTTCATTCATTTTTTAATTGTCACCTCTGGAAGCCTGTGGCAATGACCTTTATCTGATTCTACCCGCTGACGTCGGCTCCAGTGTGGCGGCGGCGGCAGCATGGGGAGATGTCAATTTCCTGTACGATTCACGGCGCCGTGGAAACGTTTGCTCAGCGACCACATGTTCCACTTCATTTTCCACATGACGGCCCCGATTTGCTGGATTTCATCATGGTGAGTGGATCCGAACCCGTTAGACTGAGAATCGCAGCTTCACACTTTTAACCCTTTGGTTTACTTCTAATTATTTTCCTTACTTTTTATGTGAAAAAAATCATAGAATTCTTACATTCGAATCTTTTCCACCCCCCACGTTCTGCAAAACTGTTTGATGACTCATGCCTCACTCTGAGGCGTCCAATCATAATAGATCCTCTCTTTTTTTTTTTTTTTAATATCTCCCCATGAATATAAATTCATACCGATTAGGGCGCAGGGACCTACGCTGTGTGATTCATCGTTTCAATCCGCAGATGCCATTCAATATCTCCAGCATTGCTGCTAAAGCCTTTACACAACACGTGTGTATGTGGGATCAAACACCACTCACATGATCCTCTGTGGGGAGTCTTTAAGGAGGCAGTGTTTACAAAGAACAGAGAGTAAACAACAGTGACGTGCCTGAAGGTCAGAGGCTTTTTAATGTGTTGATTAAGCTATATGATCATTTTGGAGGATATGGTTTTGACCTTTGACCTTAATGCTTTATACATGGATGGCTGTAGCTCGTTGATGGAGCACGCACTTTGAATCCATGAGGTTGTTGGTTCAATTCCCAGCCTCTCCATTCACCCTCAGATGTATGTTGCTTGGGATAAAAGTGTCTGCTCAATGTAAAATGGACTCACCCAAACCACCACCAATGTGTAGCAGCCACCTGGATGATGATGCACGGCAGCCATTTTGTGCCAGAACGCTCACCACACAACAGTTAGAGGCGGAGAGGGAGGGAGTGATTTGAGCCAATTAGAACAGGGGCACTGCTCCCACCTAGTCCAGAGGTGAGCAGGTACTCACTCTGGACAACAACAACAACAACAACACCACTTCCGGCAGTAGCTGCACCGGGACTTGAACCGGTGATCTTCTGGTCCTGGGTGCTTCCTATGTAGCCACCGGCTATGTCCAATCAGCAGTACAATTCAACACAGACTAGAAAATGACAGAAAGGGCGAATTGAAAACTAGTTTTACTCAATAGAACCTTCATATTACAAGACTGTATTATTATTGTCGGCAGGAAAGACTTAATAAACTGCCAGCTGAGTTTTTGCCGAGTCGGCTCCTTCCCAAATAATAGTGGACCTTAACTACAACTCTCTCATCCTCTCTGCCCAATAATTCACAATTCAGTAACTGAGGCAACACTAAAAGTCCAAAATGAAAACATTCTTACACCCTTGAAAACATCGTTTAAATACATGTATTCATCAACCGTATTAACTCACTGATACTAAGCCACGCCCCTCGCCCTGCAAGAATATGACTTTTTAATTTCCCACGTTGCTTCAAAGCCGTCAGCTTTCATTAGTGTCTGTTTGTGCCCCAGTCCAATAACTGTGGTGTCTTGGCAGCTGCATTCAGACGTGCAACGGACTGTTGAGCATCAGAGTGGGAGACTCGGAGAGACTTTATATCCTGCCTGACCCCAGAGGTCAACACTTCAGAGAGGGAATGTGTGAAACAGCTGATGGCTGAGATCCTCCGCAGGATTCACCGTAAGCGAGTGGGTGTGTTGATGGCTATTCAAATATATGCAGAAATTACATAACGACAAGGAAAACATACAAATACCTCAACAAGAGAGAGAGAGAGATGTACAAATTCATCACGAGAGCTGATGCTCGAGCCAATGTGATGTAAACAGAGACTCATGATCTGCGCTGTGGCATTAATGTTTCATCCTGCCTTCCCATGATGCAACATTCCTCACCTAAACACCCCAGGGATTAATGTGTGTGAACTGCAAAGAAAATCTCCTGCTTGGTTTTATATGTCGACATTAATTCAGACCAATTTCTCTGAATAACCTCAAGAGTTAATGTTCAATAATGTTTTTTTTTAACAATCAAAATGTGGGCATTTTTGTTGCAGCATGGGCAAGTGGTTATGCAGCAGCATTAAAGGTACAGTACGTCATAAAAACAATTGAAACGTGCACTGAATTACACACTAATAAAATAAACATCAATGTAAATATCAAATATTAAATTCTTGTCAAAAGAACCTGAGGCAATTCCACCTACAGTCCTCCTTAGTCCCACTTTAAATGACTCTAAATTTGAGTTTGTTAGAAGGGCTCCACGGTTGACTCTAGGAAAAAGGATGAATAAGAACTTTGGTAATTTGGCAACTAACAAGCTAAACTGGGTGTAAACGAAGGGACGGAGGAAAACAACTCATTAAAAAAAGATAAACAGCGATGGTGAAATTAGAGTTGACGTGGCTGCGTCTTAATGTGGAGGGAAACATACGTCCTCCCTTTGAAGGTCACACATTGTTGAATATCAGCTTGAGACAGAGGAAACTGAGGGAGAGCAGCGCACAGCTGATTGCCCATGCTGCTGGGCAGAGGGGGGTGGAGGGGGAGAGAGAGAGAGAGAGAGAGAGAGGGAGAGAGAGAGAGAGGGGAGAGAGAGAGAGAGAGAGAGAGAGAGGGGGGGGGGAGTGGGAGTCGGGGGGGTTGAGGAGAGGAAGAAGAGGAGGGAGGGGGATCTTGTCAGAGCGTTTCTATTTTTACTCTTCAACCTCACTGACTGTCACACCCAGTCCACCTCTCCTCCATCCCTCACTTGCAGAGTCTCTTTGTTTCCACGGCAACCGCCTCCCATGTCTCCCTGACAACGCCTCCCCACCACACACACACACACACACACACACACACACACACACACACACACACTCCTCCCCATCAACACCCACGTCGCCATGTTGCTAACCACCTCCCACCTCCATCCCTGGCGGCGATTAGTACAATGGAGTCTGGGCATGAGAGGGGAAGAGGTGACATGGACAGTTGCCATGAAAAAATGGAGGAGGAAAAGAGAGAGAGATGGGGGTGGGGGTGGGGGGGGGGAAGTCTGGGAATAGATGAAGATGATGATGAAGGGCAACAGATGAAGGGAAGATTGATGGAGGCCAGGGAGCAAAGCAGGAGAGAAGTTTAGAAGAGAGGGGAAAATGAAGTGTACGATTCAGAAGCAGGAGCCAGGCAGACGGAGGGGGGGAGATTAAAAAAAGAAATTGGGGTGAAAGGAAGGAGAAAAGGAGGAGGAGTGGAGAAATAGAAATAATTACAAAAAATAAAAAGAGTCTGTGCTAGCCCACTTTTTGCTCAAGCGACGGGTCTGTGTCACTGGTCTAAATTGGATTCCGAGGAAAAGTGAGTTTATATCGGGAATCAGAAGCTTCCAACGAATCAGAGTATCTCCGAGACGGATGAACAATGTTCAAAACTCACTTGAAATGGCAGAGAGGATTTGACATTAGTGGCGCAAATGATGGCAGCCACAAATGTCACCCACCCGTCCACCCCGTCATTAAGCCGTCTGATAATGAGATCCTGCAGTTTCCCGCGCTCGAGTCCGATGCGCTCATGAGGGGGAAAAAAGGTTCCACCTTAAAAGGAAAGATATTTCAAGATATAATCAGCCCCACCGCCGTGCAACGGCCTCATGCAGGGAGAAGGGGAGGAGCCACCCTAATAGAATGCTCACACGTGGAGAGCTCTCATGATGAGAGCCGGTCTGTGTGTGAGAGGTTCTCCTTTATCCGTCCTCAGGCTTTGATCTTGAACAGAACGATAAAGAGCAAGGGCGTCAAACATACGGCCCGTGGGCCAGAACCGGTCCGCCAGAGAGAGAGGGGGTCCAGTCTGGCCTGCTGGATGATTTTGTAAAGTGTAAACACGACAGGGAAGATGTAGAGATGTAGGTTTTGGACACTAGGGGGAGCTGGTGCCACTGAACTGATGAGCCGCTGGACTGAGATGAGTTGGACACACCTGATATTGACCAACAACACTATCAAACCTGATCACGACGCTCGTTCGATTTCTAAGTTTCACAACACAACCATGGGACAGCCAGAAAAAAATTAAAATAAAATCTGACCACCTGCGGATCCAACCAATCACCAGGCACCATCAATCAAGTGGCAGCGTATGATCACGAAAATACGACACGTGAGGAGGTAACGCCCTCATCCATCATCACAACAGGGGCGACACGTGCGATCGCGGTGACATTGGCTGCGATGCGCTCGTCGGTGTCGAGAGGAGGAAACGGATGATCGGATATTTTCTCAAGGTCAGAAGTTTTCAGTCGGAATCAAGGAGCTGGAAACGATTCAGTGAGCAGCAGATACGGAGACTAAGGTTACTCACATAACCACTCAGAGAGACGCGACTGAATAAGGCCAACACCAGAGTGCAGAACCCTGCCAAGGACAAACCGTCGCCCTGTGACAGCACATTAGTAAGATATGTGGCGCACAGGTAAACACGAAAAATACAAACCAGACTTTACAAAGCTCCACAACAGGAAGCATCCGTATTTGGTCAATAACTTGACTTGCCTGTGCGGATGCAATGACTTATCGCTATAGTTTGTTTACATTTTATCGTATGGAAAAACAGGCAAACCCATTTACACAGAGGGAGCAAAGTAAAAACGTGCACTTATATACTAATATCAAAATCCAGAATATATATATATGCATGTTCCTCCAGGTATTTCTATTCTCTGCACCATTAACAGCCATTTGTCTCTGGTTGTTTGTAGTCGGATGTGCAATTCTCCCAATGGACACATGAGGGAGTCAGTGAGCAAGCAAGGCTGAGGCTCAACAACAGAGAGAGAGAGAGAGAGAGAGAGAGAGACAGAGACAGAGAGAGAGAGAGAGAGAGAG
>JAFBJT010107907.1:210877-223494 GCA_016785325.1 Chascanopsetta lugubris | reverse complement strand
CCTGTGAAGTTGATCATTTTAACACGGGAGTCCATGGGGATGGAGCCCCCGGTGGTCACTCTATGAACTGCAGGTTTGTTCACTTCCCGCTGTGCCTCGTCCGTCTGCCCGTCGATCTCGCGTCGGACGCGCAGAAGCGACGAGTATGAACGCGATGATGAAAAACATAGTTGCACGGAGCCGCTGATGCGATGAACACGAGCGGCAAAGCGCAAGGAGAGCGGCTGGGCGCCGGCCAAAGACAACGGCATGTGTACATTCCTCCCCTGCAAGAGAGCTCCTCCACAAGTTCATCTCGGGATCATTACGGAGATATCAGGGGCTTAAAGGAACAGTCCGTACTGTCCGACATATTAGTTTGAACAGATTCCAGGAGTCGTATCTAATTTGATTCCAGGAGTAATAACGATAGGGACTTATCTTCCTTTCCAGTGGATTTAGCCGCATCTCTTAACGTGAGCGTTTCCTGTTTGCCCAGACTGTCAACGCTCACGTGTGAGTGAGTGGAAGTGCTAGGAGCACTTTAAAGGTGCAGTGTGTACGGTTTCGGCCACTTTTTGTCACTTCCATCTACAGAAATGGAATAACGAAACCATTATATGGACGTTTTTACAAAGGTATAATCATCATGTATGACTTCCTTTTTACATTGCCCTAAAATAATACTTTTTTTTACTTTATTATTTGTTTTAGCCCAGAGTGGACGTACTAAACATCTTTTTGAGCTTTAACGACAAGTGAGGGCTCCCGTACGTAGATTCCCCTGCATGCGTGAATGGCAGGGTTTGAGGTTCTAGGGACAATGTGCCACTTTACAGACTGTACCTTTAAAGTGTCTGGTTGAAGAGATGAGCCACGGTCAACCTTCTTATTGTGGCATTGAGAGAATAACGAGAAGTACGCGTTCTTATCGAAGCGTCTTGTTCTTGTCTTTCCCTCGGCAGCGTGAGAGTTGTTTTGTCCTTCTTCACTTTGTCCCAGATCACGGACGCGTGTGTTTCAACAGTCATGAGTTGACGACACAGACGTCATGTTTTGTAAAGATGGAGTGTCTGTGATGTCACCCCTTAATTATGCACAATTTCGAAACCTCGGTAGAATAAAAGTCGGCATGTCATGTGACTGAGCAGCGGTTCGTACCAGGCTTAACACGGGAGCCTATGGGGATTGACTGGCTCTTGGAGCCAGCCTCGCGTGGCCACGCTGTGAACTGCATGTTGCCCCACCTCTCCATTCCCCTCGGAGGTTGCTGCTTAGTTGACAGTCGCATCAGTCCCTCAGTTTTCTGCTGACTGTGCGGGTTCATTGGAATTGTGGATGTTTGCAGCGCGGCCGGAGCAAGAAGCAAAAACTCGTGGCGGTGCCACACAGGTTTGACCTTTTTCCCGTCGCACTGAGAGATGAAGTGAGAGAATGTCTTCTTCTTCTTCTTCTTTTCACATTTTTTTTTTTATTACCGTCCTGTTTGCGTTTTTCTCTCGGCAGCGTCAGCGTCCTCCTGTTCTTCGCTCTGACCACCGATCGAGGAAATGTTTTCCCTTAGCGTTGCGCTTTTGACAGTCTACTGTCAGCGGCTTCCTTTCCCAACAGCACACAAGTGCGAATCAACCGCTACACACACACACACACACACACACACACACACACACACACACAGTACCTGCTCAGAGTCTGGAAAGGGCTCTTTTGCTGGACAACATATGTGTTGTCCAAGTTTGAAATCCAATCCCAGCTGTCAAGGCAGAGAATTCAGAAAATGGAGGAGGTGGAAGTGGATCCATGACCACTGACCCATGAGCGATGTGCAGAAAGGCAGAGGGCTCATTCATTTAGCTGCTCATTACGAGCGGTTTTGCCCTTTTAACACTAAATAACGTCGTGTAAACGATGTCAGTATAATCGGATGAGGGGTTTTCATTTCCTCTTCTTTTCCTATTGTCGTCATCAAACCAGTACAGCATCAACAATGTTTTTCGATAAACACTTGTTTTTAACAATAACAAAATGCCACCACAAGTTTACAAATAAATTAAAAAATTTAAAAGAAAATAAAAATAAGAAAATATGGTGTCATGTGATGTCATGACACCATATTTTTTTATTATTCTTTTTTTCTTCTTTTTATTGGGGATTTGTCAGAATACCGTTACATGGGCATAAAATAAAAACCTCATATTTATATACACTCAAAGGGTACGAATTGTACAGCAAATGAATGACATAAAACAGCATAAATATATTTACAAAAATATTAATAAAGTCATTCTCTTCACATGAAAAATCTTAAAATTTCCCGTGTAAAAGACAAAAACAGCGGTTATCGAACGTCTAAATCGGCTTGAATTTAAAGATCGGACGCCTGGTTTAGTGCTTCAGGTGTACGAGCTGTAGAGTCTCTGGATCCAATGAATGGCGGCTGTAAACATCCTCCCGTGGGCCCGGAGGACCACCGACGACTGCCGTCGACCTTGAACTTTCGGTGTCCGCGGCGAAGGTGTTGATGACGCCTCGGGGCGGATCTCCTTTCAGGCCCGTCCACGATCTGCAGGTCCCCGCAGCTAATTATAGCCAGGGAAGACAAACGAGTGGCGTGGGACAGTCACAGACACAAGTCTGTGTCTCTGCCTCGATACGAGCGGTCAGCAGGAAGCGCTCACATGTACAGATAAAGATGTTTGCATGGGCCCCGACTCCTCCGAGTTAATTATTATCTCCTTAACAATGTGTGTTTTTGTGCATGTGCGTGGTCGGAGAGGGAGAGTCTAGATAATCCCGCTTCGATTTTTAAGACCTTTTTTTTTTTTTTTTTAAATGACTCGTGTCTTCCTCCTACACCGGTCATGTGACGTGGAGGGAGCGCGACGGGAAGCGCGTTCCACGGACGAGGGGTTTTAGCTTTTTTTTTTTGAAGGTGTCCGTGTGTGTGAGGCGTCGGCTCCCCTGTAATCTGATGGATTATCTCTACGCCTTCAAGGTGAGTTTGTTTCCCAGCGGCGTGGACTCACGGGAACCGGCGATAGCGAAACGGCTCTGTGTTTGAATCCCCGCGTGGTTACGGCTCCTTGTTTCCTGGCTCCGTGCGCGTATCCTGACTTTGCTTCTTTGGGTAAATATCACCTCGCCTCCGACCGCCGTCAATGGTTAACGTTGTCGTCCGGCGCCTGAACTTTACGGATGCACCTTTACTTTGTCCAGGGCTTATTAGAAATTCAAGGGTAATAATTACAACCAGCTGCTCTCCACTTAATGTGTCACTCTTTAGGCCCCTCTCTAACGTCCGTAGAGGGAAATGTTTATTCATGGGGGAGAGCGGGACACTTTGACTCCTGGTGGCCATTTTTTTTCTCCCCTTTGTAAAGGTGCAGTGTGTCACATTATTTCCATATATTTGAGCAGAGGCGCAATGATTAGAGCGTAAGCGAACGAAGTGAACACTGACACTTCCACCTCTAGATGTCACCGGATCTCACCCTTTTTGTGCCCATGTGCCCATGTCATTTGAGTTTTTATCCCTCGGTGGATCTGTCGCATACAGGAGGGATTATGATTAAGCATGTGGATTGTTTTATTGGTGCAGCTGTAAAGTTGGGTTGAACGAGCGGGAGCGTCAGGGCGTCAGCCGTCATCATGGTGTCGGTCAGGTCTGTTATCGTGTATTTACAACTCTGCTGAGTCATGTTGCGTCCCACTGTTGCGCAACCAGAATGGCCGACATGTCATATATATATATATATTTATATATATATATATATATATATACATACAACATATAGTACACAGACTCACTGAGGTGTCAGACCTCACACAGGAAGCCCAGCGTGTCACATGACCTCACACTTCCTGTGATGTCACCTCTGCAAGAACCGTTCTTCCTCAAACTTTATCAATATGACCTCTTGCACCGGGATGAACCCTGTGTGGCGAAATCCCCATCGTCAACGACAACAACAACAAAATGAATATATTGGAGGAAGTAAGCGAGAAATGATTGACGACGAGGCCGTGAGTCCATCACCAGCGTGCGTTGTTTTATTTTTAGCTCCGCAAAAAAAAAACCAACACTTGAAATGGTGACGTGATGGTCGGAGTTGTGAAGAGCGCCGCTTGCGTAATTTCCCCCGAGTGGTGGCGGCGCAGAACTGGGTCAGACCTCCCCGCGCTCTAATCAGAGACCCTGAGCCAGAACTCGCAGAGTCATGCAGAGATAGCAAGAAATGTGACGACTCATCAGTCCTGACGCCGTGATCGCGGCAACATTCCCACCCTTATCTTACCCTTTGCCCCTAAACAACCCCCCCTTCCCCGCTCGCCCCCCCCCCGCCCCCCTGGCTGACCGCGTGGGATTGGAGACTACCTCACCAGGGCCGTCGCCTGGTGACGTCACATTTCTGAAAAACTGCTGATAAATAACTCCTGTATCATGATGTTTACTTGAGGATAAAGTAAACAGGAAGTGACCTGCCTTCTCTCCGTTCTCCTCTTCCTGCTGCTGGTTTGCAGCTTCCTCCACTCCGACGCACACTTGCGCGGTAAACCGATCTAAGCTAGCGTTAGCCGCGGCGCTCGGCGGATGCCGATGTCACTCTGCCGCTTTGGTGCGGACGGAAATATCTCAACCACTGGAGAGATCACCATGGCATTCGTGGTCCCCAGAGGACGCGCCGCAGACACTTGTGCGCTGGTATGTCCTGGGGTAACACAAGCAGCCGGGACCATCACGGTACTTTATTCCCCCCCGTACTTTTTTCCCCCCCCCCCCCCCGTGGGGCATTCTGCATGAGGCTTAAAGGTCCAGTCCGTGGGATTTAGGTTAAAGGGAAATCTATCAGCAGATACTACGAAATGATTTTATTTTAGCGCTTCGTCAGGCCGCCATGTTGTTTTTACATGAGCCCAGAATGGACAAAACTCAAGACCTATTGAGTTTTAAAGGGAAGGGCGCGCGAGGTAACCCATGAAACCCTACGTACTGCACCTTTAAGGGTTAACATCCAAAGAGCCAGCATCCTTTTCTTTCGGTGTTCGTTTGTTTTTGTTAATCTTCCGCTTGGATTGGATGAGTGAGGAATTAGTTTATTGAAGTGAAAGATTGGATTATACTCTATTTGGAACGTTCCCATCTGATGACTGCAGACACACACACACACACACACACACACACTGACTGACTGAGGCCTGTATCGTCTTTTATAGAATTTCCACTCATGGCTTCTCTCTTTGAATTATGACTCGTATCATTTTGTATTTCGATTATTATCATTATTTTATTTTTTTTTAGGATTTGAGAAAACACTGTGCAGGGTCACACTCGTTAGTCTTTGAAACTCTCCCTTAAAGTTTCCACTCGCAGGTGTTTTCACTTGACCTCATCCACTTATGCCATTGAACATCTCTCATTCAAACATTTGTTCTCCTTCACACTCTCACTTTAATATCAATACTATCCGTTTGAAGAGGCTGAGATGTTTGGCTGCCCCTGAATTGACGACGTTGCCCTTGAAGGCGCCGCTGCCTCGGTCAATATTTAAGGCTTCGCGTGGCCCAAAGTGAAAACCTGGAGATGAAAGTCAACGTGAGGTGGAGGGTGGAGGGTGGGGGGGGGCTTTTTTTGTTGCCTGTTCAAACAGCTTTGCCCTCGGAGGCAGAGACGACGGCGTTGTTTACTCTGCCCGCGGCACAATGAGCGGGGGGCTGGCGAAGGTGGCAGGCCGGCTGATAGGGCTCCGATTAGGGCATCACGAGGCTTTGATAAGCGGCGGGCCGAGGGGATGTCTCCCGCCTCGCGCCTCTTTTAACGGAGGCGGCGCCGGCCGTGCGAGCGCCACTGTTGTCATGGTGGTGCAGGGCTCCGGAGCCTGTCGCCTCCCCGAGCCACCGACCCAGCTCACGTGGCCATGAGCCAGGTAAGTCCTCCGAAGTCGGGACTCGGACAATGCTACTCTGGCGTTCCAGTCCCCCTGGATTCTTTTTGGTGTGTTACCCCTTCCCCCCCCTTCTTCCCCCCCTCCCCCCCCTCCCCTCCACCTCCCGACTCCCCCCCATGGCGTGTTTGTGCACATGGTTCTGCTTGTGGAAAATCCAGCCTCCTGGAGAAAGCCCTCACACGTCCGTCTCTCTCTCTTTCTCTCTCTCTCTCTCTCTCTCTCTCTCTCTCTCTCTCTCTCTCTCTCCCTCTCCCTCTCTCTCTCTGGCCTCCGGGGGGCGAGCGGCGCTGAAACCATGATATGAATGAGGGCTCTGTAAAAATAAACTGCGGGATTGTGTAGCAGCGGCTCACGGACATCTGCCGAGGATCTGCGCGCCTCGGCCTCGCGTATCATCCACTCGGAGAGAGTCATGTGGCCGCGGGATGAGACGCTAGAAATGAAAACCAGAGAGGTTAAAGGTGCAGTGTGTAGGATTTCGGTCATTTTTTGTGTGCGTCACCTCTAATTACAAAACAATTCTATCGACGTTTTTCACAAATGTATAATCACCAAAATGAGCCCTTTTAATGTGTATTCGAATCAGGAGCGGGTCCATCCTACGGGGGCCGCCATGTTTTTACTGAGTGGACTTACTAAACATCTTTTGAGCTTTAAGTGAGGGTGAGGTGATGGATACAATACGCAACTCCTTCCTCTAGATGTCACCAAATCTTACACACCGCACCTTTAACCATGTGTAAGTGCAGTTTATTTTCCACCTCAGGTCAGCGAGGTAAATATTTAGTTTTCACGCTTATTCAGCTTCGGTCAACATTGAACAAACATGCTGAGTCGTCCCTTCTGGCCCCTGAGAGCCTTTTTCTGTCACCTGTGTGAGGCATGTAAAAAAAAACCTGCAGGTCATGGGAGTGGGTTCTTCACACTTTCCTCGGACATTCCCCTGATTCATGAACATCTGCTGTGTGTGTGTGTGTGTGTGTGTGTGTGTGTGTGTGTGTGTGTGTGTGTGTGTGTGTGTGTGTGTGTGATGAAGCCAGGATTGTCTGGATGGATTTAATGAGCTTAGATATGATGAGAATGGAGGAAGCAGGATGACACAGCGGACGATGGTACAAGCTTTGTACAGATTCACAGTGAAAGGGCTGAATTGAAGGAAAGCGTCGGTTCCACTTGTATTTATGCGCCGCATTTCTTTTGTCACCGGTCAAGTGTGACTTCAGTAAGTGGACATTATTCATCTGTAGCATGTGCGACCTCGTGCTGCTGCATTAGAAATTAAATATACTTCAAATATCTCAATGAACAGATCGAGTCGAGCAGAAAACCGGCCTGAGGTGAATGTGCTGACATGTATTTGATGGTCAGTATTGATGCTTTAAGGGTGTGGAGATTTGTCCTTTTCCCCAAATTCATTTCATTAAGAACCACTGATTTAATATATTGTTGATGTGTTTGATTTAATTGGCTCGTAATGTTTCTTTGTGTTGGATAAGTCTGAACGATAAAGGAATCTAGTGTAAGTGCAGAATAAATTTAAAAAGTAAATTACCTTTTTTTTTTTTTAATGAAATTTAAAAGAATCATATAAAAGCCTTTCAAAAGCCAAGGGAATGTGAATTGTAAACCATTTTTATAGATTAATAAGATTGCCGATTCCAAAGTTCTTTTTAAAATGATTGTCTTATGTTATACGATATTTTAGTTTTGTTATTTATATTTTATTTGATCATTTTATTTGTATTCTTTATTTCATTTCTTTTTTCCCACGGGGCGTAGTACATGTTCACACAGTTGGATAATTATTGTGCCCGTGTCACAAGTCTCTCACCCGTGAAGCACTTGACTATACAACACGGATTGAACAGCATCTTACTCTGAGAAAGAAAAGAAAAAAAACGGAGGTTAAAGTTTGACAGGGAAAAAAAAACAACACAAAAAAACCAAGCGGCAGCTGCAGGTCGAAGCCGAGTGTTTACACATCATCATATGACCAAAACCTAATCTATGGACGTCCTGAGAACCACCCGAGGGGGCAAAGGTCACGCCCACAGCTACCGAGTACGTGCCGCCGGGGATCTGAGGCCTACCTGCGCGCGGTCGCCATGGCGACATCTCCTCTGCGGCGAGGTGCCTACGGCTCGGCCCCCGTCAGCTGGAGCGGATCCACTCATGGTGCCCACTCCAGACGATCCCTCTCACAACATGGAGGGCAGAGCGGGTCGCAGCGGGGCCACACGTCCTGCTGCCGCAAAACAGATCTGCTATCGCTCACATGATCCCTGTGGCAGCGCAGCGTGGAAAACAAGAGGAGCCCGTCAAAGGCTCGGGCGGCCGTTGTCTCCAGTTTAAAGGGGCAGTAGTGCAAGATTTTGCTGACGTCTAGAGGGGAAGTGGCGTGTTGCGTCCATCACCTCGCCCTCCTGAACATGCAGGAGAAGCTGTGGTCGACTTCAGTGACCGTTAGAACTCAATAGATGTTGAGCACGTCCACTTTTACTCCTTTAAAAAAACATGGCGGCCCCCGTAGAGAGGACCCCCCCCCTCCTCATGTTGCATTAAAGGTGCAGTGTGTACGACTTCAGTCATTTTTGTAACTGAACTGAAACTATTACAAAACAATCACATACTGACATGTTCACCTAAACATTTTATTTTTTTCCATGCCCCTTAAATGGGCCTGTTGAGCAACTTCACCTATAGATGTCACCAAATCTTACACACTGCACCTTTAATGGGCTCATTTTAGAGTCATGGAAAAAACATGAAACATTTATGTGATTATAAACTGTAAAACGTCAGTATGTCATGGTTTTGTAATCGTTTTTAGACGTGACAAAAATGACCCAAAGCTTACACACTGCACCTTTAAAGCAGATGTGACTCCTGATGATGCCCCCTGGCACTCTGTGGCACCACAGCTCCCTCTAGTGTCCGTGTGGTGGAACGGCAAAAGAATCTCCCCGCACTCCAATCCCAAGCAGGTCTGCCGCAGCGCTGTTTGCTGATGTGTTGTTGTTGTTGTTGTTATTATTGTTGTTGTTGTGTGTGTTGCAGCCAGAGGGCGCTGCCGCTTCGTCCTCACACGGGCCCCCACCTGCAGAGGAGGAGGACGATGGGGACCTGAACAAAGCCCTGGGCGTCCAGCGCTTCCAGCAGATCCTCAGCCCATCGTCTGTCGTCCCCGACGAGCAGCATCACACCTACCATGAGGAGGACATCGAATGTGAGCGCGCAGCCCCATCGAGGGTTGTTGTTGTTGTCGTCGTCGTTGTTTACTCCTTCAATTCCCAGATCAATCAAATCACTGGCTCTCTGTCCTCTCCGCAGACCACCGTCACTCCTCCCACCACATCCACCGGCCCCTCTCCAAACTGCCGTCGGACGGCCGCAGGAAGAAGAGCAACAAGAAGAGGAAGCGGGACAAAGATCACAAGAGCAGCCACGCCCCCAGCGGAGGCCCCATCGAGGAGGGAGAGGATGAGGAGGAAGAGGAGGAGGAGGAAGGGGGCGGGGCCAGCGCCGGTCCATCCGACTCGGAGAAGGTCAGAGAGGTGGAGGTAAACGTTGTTTTTAACACTCATTTTACTGAATAATCTGACATGTTTGGTTTTATTTACTTTTTTAGCACAAATGTTAGCGATGCTAAAAGATGTACATTTCAAGTTAAAGGTGCAGTGTATGGCATATGGTGCCATCTAGTGGTGAAGTTGCATGTAGCAGCTGAGCACCCTTCACCCCACCTTTCCCTTCCACACCTGCAGCAGACACTATAGCAGCCCTCAGATATCATTAAGGTGCTTAGTTTGTACGTTCTGGGCTCCTGTAAAAACATGGTGGTCCAAGTGTAGTGCAGTATACAGTATAGTGTAGTCTGTAGTATAGTGTATTATATAGTATACTGTAGTGTAGTGTATAGTGAAGTGTAGTTTATAGTGTAGTGTAGTATGTAGTATAGTGTATTATATAGTATAGTATAGTGTATTATATAGTATACTGTAGTGTAGTGTATAGTGTAGTGTAGTTTATAGTGTAGTGCAGTATGTGGTATAGTGTAGTATGTGGTATAGTGTATTATATAGTATAGTGTAGTATATAGTACCGTATACTGTAGTGTAGTATATAGTGTAGTGTAGTTTATAGTGTAGTGTAGTGTAGTATGTAGTATAGTGTAGTAAATATTATAGTGTAGTGTAATGTAGTATATAGTATAGTGTAGTGTAATGTAGTATATAGTATAGTGTAATGTAATGTAGTATATAGTGTAGTGTAATGTAGTATATAGTATAGTGTAGTGTAATGTAGTATATAGTGTAATGTAATGTAGTATATAGTATAGTGTAATGTAATGTAGTATATAGTGTAGTGTAATGTAGTATATAGTATAGTGTAGTGTAATGTAGTATATAGTATAGTGTAGTGTAATGTAGTATATAGTATAGTGTAGTGTAATGTAGTATATAGTATAGTGTAATGTAATGTAGTATATAGTATAGTGTAGTGTAATGTAGTATATAGTGTAGTGTAATGTAGTATATAGTATAGTGTAGTGTAATGTAGTATATAGTGTAATGTAATGTAGTATATAGTGTAATGTAATGTAGTATATAGTATAGAGCTGCTTTTGTGTCTCACTCTGTCCCAAGTGTCAAAGTGTCTCCACCTGCAGTGGACAGTTTGCATTAATCACCTCACGGGACCTTCTCATGAACAAAGCGCCACAGTCTCCTCACAGTCGTGGCATCGCTATATTTTCCCTCATGAATATTTGAATCCCCGTGTGAATCATTCATGAGTGGATGTTATTATGATCCTGGACTGAATCAAAGGACTGTAACTGGACCAGATTTAACCTGATCACACTGTGGGATCATATTCAGGAAGACAACTCCACTGTCATTCAACTGTTCAAACCATTCCGATTCGACGCTGCGACCTTTTATTCTTTGTGTAACAGCTGTGTGTTTATATAAACAGGAGCCCATTTCTAATATATAGAGATGTAGGTTATTGTTTGGATTTACGTGAATGGAAAATCGTTTTTAAAGTTCTCGTGTGTAAGATGGAAATGAACTATTTACATCATCATTGTGCTGTGGCGGCCATGTTGCCCCACCCTGTTTTTTTTGTTTTTTTGATAACTGAGGGTTTTCACCAGCAACATGCACCTTTAACCACCAGATGTCACTAAATCCTAAATATCCTACCTTTTATGTACCATCCAGTCATCATTAAAGGTGCACTACTATAAAAACACGGTGGTCCAACACGGTGGCCTCCGTAGTCACGTGGTTTAAATGTGCGTTACGTGTGCGATGCTGGAACAGTAGTAAGTCCTACACACTGCACCTTTAACCTCCTCCGCAGTTCTTCCTCTCTGACGAAGACCATCCTCACTCGGCCCGAGAGCTGGACATCGTGCCTCAGTCCGGAGTGGGATCCGATGCCGAGGACGTAATATCCACAGAGTGAGTCATCTCTCTTTTTTTCCGGTCTCACAGAGGGTTAAAGCGCACACACACACACACACACACACACACACACACACACACACACACGGGCTAATTGGCCGGCCGGAGGCACACACTGTACGTTACCATGTCTCAGGCATGCAGGCGGCCTGCTGGGCCCAATGTGATGGAGCCCAGTTTAACACAGAGCCGTATATCAGCTGTGGATCCACGCAACAAATACACTACACACCTCAGCTGCCCCCGACTCCACCTATGACATTTGACTGTTCCCACCTCACACCACCTTTTCATCTGAGCTCCATGTACACACACACACACACACACTGCCGCTGCTGCTGCTGCTGCTTCTCATCGCATCACACAGGATTTTTGTATCAGGGGAGCAAAGAGAATATAAGGACGGTGAGTTTGTTGTGGTTCCGTCGAAAGGTTTTAAAAAGGAGTATTTGCATGTCTCACTTGGAGAGGGAGCAAATGGAGACCATTATTCTTTGAAGGCATAGAGGTGCGGTTTTATTTTGAAAAACAAATGTCCCCCTGCCTCTGTCTCCAGCAAGCCGGACGCCTCGTCCTCCTCCAGCTCCTCCGCTCAGACCGCCCCGCCCGAACACCCTCCCCTGTCCCGGGCCTCCAGCCGCGGCTACGACCTTCAGGAGCGCCGACGCACCGGCAACATGACGGGTGCCGAGCAGGCCAAGTACCAGCGCATCCCCACCGACGAGAGCGAGGCCCAGACGCTGGCCACCGCCGACCTGGACGGGATCAAGAGTGAGTATCGACGAGCGAACTTCTCATCGTAGCAAGGTTTCAATTTAGTTTGTACTTTTCTTTTTTTTTTTTTGGATTATCTTCTCGGCTTTTCCGTGGGAATCATTTCATGGATCTTGATGTAAACCAACAGATTTTTAGAATTTGAGAGGACTGTACGTGAACACGCACGACAAACACTGCATAACAACATCGTTGGTGATGAAACCCCCCCCCCCAAAAAAAAGTACCATAATGATAATAATAATAGTACAGCTATCTGTGGTGCATCATCGTAGTTATTCTAAGTAAATTAAAGTTGGTGAGCTCATCATTGACCCTGATGTGTGACTGGTCATAGGAGAGTGATTGGAGAGTTTGCGCACTCATTCTTGAGGTCGCTAAATAAAGGTTAAATGCAGATTTGATATTATTATATATTATTACTATTTTTGTATTTGTTTCATTTGGG
>JAFBJT010107907.1:184891-205475 GCA_016785325.1 Chascanopsetta lugubris | reverse complement strand
GGGGGGGGGGGAGTGAACCCAACAGAGGGCACAGTTGGTCAGGCATCCAGGCATGACCAAACAATAGGCAAGTGGAGGAGGGCGTCACACAGGAGCAGCTGGATCACAATATGCTGAGGATTTGGCTTCAACCCAAATGTTGAATCCAGCCCATAGTGAGTCAGCTCCTAAGAATCATATCAGCCTTGCTAGAATACATGGGGGGTTTTCAAATCTACACATGAACTCGTTTGAATGTTTGTCCTATTACATTTGTATTTTGTTATTTAAATATATTACAGAACCAATCAACTCTATTTCAGATGCTCAGCTTTTGACACCTCACAAAAGAGTTTAATAAGATGCACTTTTTTTTAATGTCCCCCCCAAAACAGAGAAAAACAAAGACAAGAAAAGCCCCTTCATGACATTCAACTTCCACTGTGATTGTAACATTTGAAGCTGTCTGGCTGTGGCAGAGTGACACCTAGTGGTTAACTGGGGGTATAGCAACCATAAGGCAGACAGCATGAAAAAAATCAACAAAAAAATCTTTGTTTTAGAAAAGGGCTAATGTACAATGTTCCAATACTCTATGTTTGGATATAGTGCCACACTAGATGCAAATATACAGTATATGCAGAAATCTGAATCAGTATGTCACTAACAGGAAACATGGTGGCTGTGATTAGAAATCCAGAATCATTTTAGATGATCAAAATAAGTTTTAAAAGTGTTGTGTTACTTGGATTAAAGCATTTGAGATATGCATGGATAAATACATGAGAATGTTACAGTGGCAAACATGTACTTACAGGGGGACCAGGCTCACCGGTGGGTCCAGGTTGACCCTGCAGACGAAAGTAAACAACAATTTTAATACAGAGGTCACATTGTTGACATAAATGCCAACACAACCCTTGAGGTATACAATGTTAGTGTGAATTTAAAACAAAATGTTACCACTCAGATATTCAGAGACAAAGGATAATAATATTCTCATATAAACAGCAGGCTAAGGCCTGACCCCCCATGATGTGTTTCATTCTACATACAGTAAACAACAGTAGTAGTGCAGCTGAGGATTGAGTTGCAGCAGAGCAATGAACAGAGTGTATTAGCATAATGTGTCCAGGAGGGGGCGTGGACACTTGCCTTAGGGCCTGGGTTCCCAACAGGACCTCTGTCGCCCTTTGCTCCGATCAAACCCTGAAGAGGAAGAAGCAACAGTTGAAGGGGTTAAAAAAAATAAAATAAAAAAGGAAACGATCAGTTACCACGGTGATTTCCACAAGCCTCATGTGACTTGTGTTCACCTTGTAAAAAGGTTTAATCACACGTTTGATCAGAGTTGACACTGTAAGTAATTAGGAAACAAATCTGAGATTCCAGGGCGGATTACTGGATAAATCTCTGAGGAATGTGTGTGTTTGTGTGTGTGTGTGTGTGTGTGTGTGTGTGTGTGTGTGTGTGTGTGTGTGTGCCTGTTGTGTGTGTGTCTTCTAACATGTGATTACCAGGGCACTGACATTAATGTCCCCTGTCAGTCTCGCATCGGACAAATTCAGCACAGAGGCTGTGATCACCAGAGACAATTATTATTAGATACAACGTGCAATTATTAGATATTCCATGTAATTCTTCACTGAAAGCTCGTTTCCATGAGTGTATGAGTGGAACCAGCCTTAATTACTAAATCACCATAATCACTACAGAGTGATATTTAGTTTAGAGGTCAAAGGTCAGCGTTGTAGTACAACAACGTTGTTGCTGATGTTGCATTTAAAATTCAGTCGCAGAGAGAAGGTTTGAACAACATGGTATGAGAGTAGTTCATCAAGTGGTGAGAATTCAATGTGCAAGTACAGAATAGGATGAAAATAAAAGCGTGTATTGTTATTGATGTTGTTGTTATTGTTTTGTTTTGAAGTCATATAACAATAACACATAACCAAGAGTAATAGGTGAATCTGGGCAATACAAATAAACTTTCAGTGGTTCCTTACTTGATTGGCTGGTTAGTTGATCGGTTGGTCATAGGTTGAAAAAATGGTTTGTTTGTTTGATTGATTGATTGATTGATGACTCGTGTGTACCCAATATGTTACAGTATGAGACAGTTGTCTCATAAAACTTCTCATTAAATCCCATTTTGTACCTTCTTGATATTTACGGTTCATTAAATCTTGACCCAATGATACTGCTGAACATATCTATTGACGTGACCTTTAGTATTGTGCTGAAATGACATTTGAAATCCCTCATCAGTCACTATGAAAATGCTTTTCCATATCTTTGTAGATCCTGACCCTGCTGAGGACAACACTTCTCTTGAAAGCTCAGGAAAAATACCCCCCCCCCCCTTCTATTTCTTGTGTTCAACAACCATCTCATGAATCAGCTTATCAAGACATTACTCAGCAGCACCTCTGGTGGTTAAAAGGGCTACATGGCCACTTCAAATGTGTTGGTGTCATAATCCTGCTAAAGCTGGCACTTGAATTTACTTTGTTTTTCATTTAACCGGATAAACGTTTGGTTAACAGTTGTGTACTTGAGGATTCAAACATTGTTATTGTGTTTTTACATTGGGTAAATAAAATGTACACAAATACTCAGTTTACACAGCAGTTACTTCCTGTCGCTAAGCCCTTTGGGAATATGTTCATACTCACTCTTTTTATCCTCCGTCTCTTCACCTCATTATGTCTCTGAATATCTCTTTTTGAAGGAATGTTTGATCTCCCATTATTTATTATGCAAAGTCAGACATTAATCTGCCAACATTCATCCATCTGTTTACTCACATCAATGCCGTTTTCTCCAGGCACTCCATCTGGACCTGGTTCTCCTGGCTCTCCCTTTAGCCCCTACATTAAAACAAACAAACAAACTCCTGTCAATAACACAAGCAGGGACATACAACATAGATAGGGCAGGACTTTATTTTGAAATAAAACAGCCAATAATGAGTGAAGTTCAAACTTACTGGTGGACCGGGGGCCCCGGGGGGTCCTTTCTCTCCCTACAGAGATAAGAAGAGAAGAAGAAGAAGCTTTGATTGAACATACTGTCTTGTGCTGTGTATACACGATGGTCTTAATATAACTTTTGAATTAGTTTGTTTTGTCTCATTTTCAATCTTGATGAGAATATGATGGTTGAAAGTTGACTCGATATAAAATCATATACTTTTCCTCAAGTATTTGAGCTGAATTTGATCCAAGGATGAATTATATCTTATTTAGGAACATGTAATCGAACCACTAACTTCCTCACAGTCCAGAGCAGCTGCATATTTATCCAACCTGTGTGTATCTAACCCCTGGAACATCTCAAATGTATCACATTACTGGGACACAGTATCCTGCTTGAGCTGAGGGTCCCTTCTCAAAGACCCCTCTCTCTGCTGGGAACAGAGAGCTTTTGTCCTGCAGTGTTTTCATTGGCAGCGCCCTCCGCTGGTAAGACTCCGGTACTGCAGAGCAGCAGGGGATTTTGGTATGTGTGCGGCACAATGACCGTCTTTGTGACAGGTCCGTTGGTGCAAACCTGTGCGTGCACATATACTCACATCGATGCCGTCTGACCCAGGAGTGCCAGAGGGGCCTGGAGGGCCCGGTTGGCCCTGAGGTCCGGGTGGGCCCCTCTGAAACACACACAGACACATAAACATTTATACCTTCTGTGGAAACAAACCTTATAATAATATCATAAATGACTCTCTGTAGTTTAGACCATCACGTGAAAAGGTACAATTATGTTGGAACATGTTATCATACTACTCCCTCTGTGTTATGTTATTACTCTTTATTAAAAATAACAGAAATTGCTCAATTTAAATATCTGCCTCTTCAGTACATATATCAGCCCAACCCCCATCTGAATAGATGTACAAACATTTGGAATTGAGCTATACCCATGACCTCATATCTTATTAGTTTGCCAATAAGTATAAATGCAATACAAGTAATGCATGAATGTGTTAAACAAACATAAATGGGATAATACTGTAAATAATTGAAGCAGGAGAAGAAAAAGAAACCAAGTGAGTGAGTAGTGATGAGGAATGTTGGAGGAGGGGTCATGAGACTGGCACTGTTTACCCCCCCCCCCCCCTCCACCCGCCCCCCCCCCCACCCCATCTGTCTAGCCAACCTCTATTGATTAGCATCACCCCTGTACTTCAGATGGTCCAACAGGTGAAATGAGATTTTTTTAAGGGTCCAAATGGAATTTTACAAATCAGTGCTGGATTGAGAGAGACGCTTAAGAAGAATTCCAGATAACATGTAGGTGTCTGTTTGAATTGGGGGATTTCACACCCACAGGATGTGTGTGTGTGTGTGTGTGTGTGTGTGTGTGTGTGTGTGTGTGTGTCTGTGTGTCTGTGTCTGTGTGTCTGTGTCTGTGAGTTGATCCTTGAAAAATGGAAAACGTCTGCAATGTTTCTTGCATTTTGCAGAGTCAAAAAGTAATCAACAACAACAACAAAACAAAACAAAAAAACTCAGGAGGAAAAAGAAAATAATCCACTGATGCGAAACTTGATGAGGTTGATAGTCCACAAAAGATAGTCTGGAGTCATTTTGACCCCACAGGGGCAAAAGAAAATGTCATGCTTTAAAAAAAAAAAAAATTTCACCTGCACACAAGCATCACGTTTTAAAGTTGCTGTTGCTGACAACAACACTTTCTGATCACGTCAAGACATCGCAGAACAACTCGTCAATGCATCCACAGCCTGCTGGTCCTTTCCAGGGGGCCGCTCACTGCAACTGAACCCCCAGAATATAGAATCAAAAGCAAATGGAGCACAGGTCCCACTCACCACTTGGGCCAGAGCCAGGCACAGGGTCTGCAGTAAAACCCAGGTCTTCAGCAAGGCAGAGAGAGCAGCCATGGTCCCCCTCTCCTCCTGTCCGTCTCGCCTCGGTTCACCAAGTCCTCTCTCTTCCTCTCAGCGCTCGTTCCTCTTCTCACTCCTGGCCAGGCCTCGGCACAGTGCGGAACTGACGGAGCAAGACTGCCTGAGAGCAGGGGGGGATGGTGGGGGTGAGGGTGTTTGGGGTATGGTGGGTACTATGTGCACAGCCCAGCAAAAAATCCACACAGGAGGAAGAAACAGGAGAGAGAGGTGAGGGTGGAGAGGGGTGGATGGAGGGGTGAGGAGTGTGGGAGGTAGAGGTGCAGTGGGGGGAGGGGAGGAAGAGATTTGTGTTAGAGTTGCCCAAATTGCCCTTTGGGCATCAGGGGAGCAGACGACATGGATTCATCATATACACACATGTATATATATATACACTACATGTAAAATTCACATATGCACATGTTTACATGCAAAGAAACACAAATACATATGAGGCAGGAATGGCCTTTTTTGAACATGTGTGGGGAAGTGTTTAGATTCTTTGTGTATAAATGACCACCTTGAGTCAGGTGGAGCAGCAGCAGTTGGCTAAACTCCTCCCATCACCGGTGGGAGTGAGCCAATGACTGAAATGAAATGTATAACACCTGTAGTATATTCTGTTTCATTTAAATGATGCGTCTTTTGATTTGTATTTTTATTGTTTTACAAAGAAATATCATAATATCAACCACAGCAGAGTGTACACATGAAAACAAAATATGTAAGAAGAATATATAATATATAGTATAATAATAATAAAATGTATTAAATAAATAAATAATATAAAAAATGTAAACATGTATATATCAACACCACACTTGAAAAAAAGATAAATAAATTATGGAGGCTATAACATATGCACATCACTGACTCACTGACAGGAAGCAAGAACCAATTCATTTGGGAGAGAAGTCAAATGATTGAATTTACTGAATTGAATATAATGTTATGATCCCCATTTATGAAGCTTCCTCACCTGCTCTGGAGACAACAGCGGCCTTTAGAGAGGTCCTGCCCGGGTTCACATCATGATTGGCTGATTTGGTGACTCAGGGCGGAGCTACAGGAGAGAGAGAGAGAGAGAGAGAGAGAGAGAGAGAGAGAGAGAGAGAGAGAGAGAGAGAGAGAGAGAGAGAGAGAGAGAGAGAGAGAGAGACTGTTTCTAATGGCTGTGTACAGTGTATGAACTGTGGTTGGGAGGAAAGCACACACACAGTGCATATAGAAGTATCGTATAGATGTGTGTGACTGTGAATTGCATTGCACAACACACAGAGTGGACAACAACACGAGAAAAGTGCTATATATATTGAGTCTTGGAAAACTGCATGAGAGGACGTAGAGCGTGAAATCCCACTGTCTCGATTGAGTACTAGAGGTGACCTGGTATTTTCTGTTAAATACACTAAATGCACGTGCATTCTCCTACTTCTCATCTCAACGTCTATTTAAATCTAGTCAGGTAATAATATATTTGTTCTTGCTTTCACAATTTTCTCAGCTTTATTCCTATTTTTTGTTGTTTGTTTGTTTGATTTTTCAACCGTTTCTCTTCAGTTTGCCTTCCATTTTGCATCTTGACCTTACAGCAGTGGCCTGAGAGGCACTGCACTGACATCTACTGGTCATTTTACATAGTGCACCTCAGTTCCCACGCTAATAAAAAAAAAAGAAGAAGAAGCTGCCTGCTGAGGCTGAATAGGCAAAACGACCTGACAGTGACCCCTATTGTACGAAGCTCACATAACACCCAGTCAAGCTACCATGCCTCTCCACTAGATGGCAGCATATGCACATTATCAGATCCCCGTGTTACAGAGGCACTCGGTTGCCATGGAGGCCTCCAGCTGCAATACACTGTAGCTCTCCTCAGGGGAGGATGAGGATGGTGCAGAGGAGAGGAGATTCATTTATTGGTGAATTGAGATTTATCGTACACAGGGAAACTACAGAGCCCAGGAAACAACTAATCAGGAGCGCTGCGTTTAATGGTGGCTCTTATTTCACTTACAACATTAATCTCACTAACACAGAAGCCATTAGTGCATTTTACATGTTTAGGATTAAACATTAAACATTTCTGGCGAGGGCAAAATAGTTTTTGTTATTTGCTGCAGTTGTCTGCTCCATCATGTACAGTTATTTCACAAAGAGCACCGAATCTGCATTTTCCATTCTGACTCATTATGCAGTGGCGGAAGGTGAAGTGTCTGCCTCGACGCCACTTCTCGAACAAGTGTGTTTGAAAAAGCAGAAATGTCAGCAAAGTTCCGCAAAGCCAAATGACAAAATAGTACTTTCTCGTAATCCCTCGTGAGTCACTTCCCTCTAAGCTGGGCTGAGAAATTACAACATCAAGGAGCAGGCAGCGTAAATCGCTTTAACGCTTTGATGCAAAGCTGATTCCAGACATACATGCTCTGAAGTCCGGCACATGTTCCCGACACACGTTCTCTGGAAATGTGTGCCTTTGGAAATGGCTGGACAATGAAATGTGAGAGTATGGTAGGAAAACGTCAAATGCAAAACTTAAAAAAATAAAAATAAAAATACAAATATCTGTCATTTGACCTATATGACTGAAAAGGTGTAGTGTGTACAATTTGGTGACATTTAAATGCAAAGGTGCATGTTGTATCCATCACCTCACCCTTACCAACGTAGCATGCAGGAGAACCTATATGTTCGCCCCTGGTTGTCATTCAAGCTCAAAGTATGCTTAATCCTGGCTATTAAAAAACAACAACAAAAAAAAAAAAAAACATGGCGGCCCACATAGGGTGGACCTGCTTCTGGTGTAAATATACATTAAAGGGCTCATTTAAGGATGATATAAAAACCAAGTCATACATTGGGGTTATTATACATTTGTAAAAATGTCTGTATGTATAATTGCTTTGTAATCCTAGTCCGTCCTAATCCTCCACAGATAGAAGTGACACAAATTGACCAAAATCTTACACAATGCACCTTTAAATATACAAGAATTGGTGACATCAAGTAGTGAAGTTAGTAACCCCATCTCTCCATGCATGTGAAGTATTCAGTTGTCATTAAACTCAAAGGGAGTTTACTTTCTCCACTGCTCAACTGTTCAGAGATAAAATGATTATACTCATTTCTAACAATACAAATGGAAATCATCTCACTTACGTCCTGTAGATTTTATACACTTTATTTCATCAAATAAAGTGATTAAAAATTGTTGCTGTTATTAAACATTGATTTGCATTGTAACACATTCGAATGTCTGATCCATATCTGCTGTGCTCTGCTAACCGCCGCCGCCCCATTGTTTTCGGAGAATCTGCCGGCGAGCCTGTTTCTCCCCTCTTTGATTTTGCGTTTTCAGAACATAAAAGTTTAAAACACAGCGAGAGAGGACCGGCAGATTGAATTTCTGAGAAGAAAAAAGAAAGAAAAAAAAGTGAAGGATCAAATGCAGGGAAATGCATCTTTATCCAAAAACCTGCTGTGCAGATCTTCTCACGGGCAAAGAGTGAAAAGGAATCATCCTGCAGTTGTTGTCTTTCTCATTACAAATGATTCCCCAGCCTCCGCCGACTTCGAAAAACAGAGAAGAAAAACATTGGTCTCTCTACTTTCTTTCACCCCCCACCCCCTCACTCCTCCACTCCTCTGAATTTCTCTCCATCCCCACTCATGTTTGAAGTCTCAGAGGGAGATGACTTAAAGGTGCAGTGTTTAAGGTTTGGTGACATCTAGAGGTGAAGTTGCATGTTGTATCCATTGTACCCATCACTTCACGTTCTGAACATGTAGGAGAACCTATGGTAGACTTCAGTTCTCAATAAAACTCAATATATGTTTACTTCGTCCACTCTGGGCTACTGTAAAAACATGGCGGCCCCCGTAGAGAGGACCCCTCCTCATGTAAACATACATTAATGGGTTCATTTAAGGGTAACGGGAGAAAATAAAACATTTAGCTGATTGTAAATTCAGGACAATGTCGGTTTGCAATTGTTTTGGAATATTTTCAGAGGTGACAAAAATGAACAACATCTTGCACACTGCACCTTTAACTGCTCCCGACCCAGGCAATAACGTCTGATGGCATGTTCATCATGGAGCAGTGAGGGAACCACCCCTGTGCCACCAGGAACCAACTGAGGAGTGACCATCAGACGTCTCTCTCTCACACACGAACACACACACACGCACACACACACACACACCCCAATTAACACCTAATCAAAACATTGGGAGTGACCAGGGTAGGATATTCAGGATATTCTCTCACATATCCTGAGAAAATAATTTTTCACACACTGACAGGCCTTTGGAGGTCATCATCAGACTCAAAGACAGAAAACACACACACACACACACACACATGCACACTATATACGCAGATGACAGACAGGGTAAATATTATTCTTGAGTGCAGGTGTGAGGAGTAGCAGCGAAGTGATAACAGGGGAGGTCATTAACAACCCCAGCAGGGTTCTGAGGCCGACCCTGAAGCCCGAGTGCGTGTCAGGCCCTCCGCTGAAGGAGGCCGGGTTTACGGCGAGGGGGCGGAGGGAGGAGTGGAGGAGAGGAACGCGCTGACAGGCTGATGATAAACAGGCGGAGGACGGGAGTGAAACATATTCATTCGGGTGTTTTCGTGGCTCCTCTCTCGGTGTGGAAATCACTCAAGTCAACCCGCGGCATTATGGAGAGATGCCGAGGTGTCATTGAGTTGTCGATCAGAGAACATTCGAGGCGGCGTGGTAGAGGTGCAGAAAGGTTCACATGCCTCTTCCTCGTCCTCCACGTGCTGCTGTAAAACCTTCAGAGCCAGACGTGCCGTCGGAGATGAACCTGATGTAGCGGGCAATGATTTTTCCAGGGGGCCACCAAAGAAATCTAGATTGTTACCAGGGTCCAAACATGATACTGGTCGTTTTTCCTTACTCTTGCTGAGGGTCTAAGGACAGAGGATGTTACCCACCCTGTGAGACAAACTGTGATTTGTAAATACGGGCTATATAAATAAACTTTGATTGATCGATTGATTGATGAAATTATTGAACACATCTAATGTGCTGTCTATCTATCTATGTATTATCTATATCATCCTCATTTTATTTACTCCAAACACCATTGTAGCGAGAAACTGAAATGGATGTGAAAACAACATAGACAGTAATTATCAAAGGTGTGTCATTAAAACAACGTTTGAAAAATTCTAATTTTTTTTTTAGATAATACCAGTTCATTTGAATAAAAACAAACAGTTTCCTTATGCTCAGAAATAAAGAAGAACACTAATTTCAAAAGCAAATTGGACTGTAAACAAATGGGGGTGGTTTTCCAAAGTGGGACTTTTATTGTGAAGGTTAAGAAAGCGAGGGGAGGAGCGGTGAAGTTGGGCTACCGGACGCAGCTGCGCTTCCTAGCACGTACACATCAAGCATGACAGAATCACACACACAGGAAACGGAAGCATTTCAAAATAAAGGCATATTTCGGCTAATGTTTTCCAGCTTGTATGTATAAACCAGTGCACCTCGTACTCGACTCCGCGGGCCACATTGAACATCGCTGTGGGCCGGACATGACTGCACCCAGCTGCACAGTGAGAAGTGGTGACTGCTGCGGAAATGTGATAAAAAAACAAATTTGAAAAAAGGATCCGAATTTTAAAAAGTGCCTTTAGCAGCCGTGGGCTGAATGGATGTGAGGTTTCTAAGCAACAAAGCACGGCACATACAGTACATGTATACACTGCATGTTTGACCATCATCACCATCACCTCCGATAAGAGAGAATGATGAAGGGCATCGAATATATCAAACTTATATTGGCCTCTGGATGTGGTCTGGAGTCGAGCCATGTCGGTCTTTAAATCCTACGTGAGCAAGCCCTGTGTGTGAGAACTTCAAACATTATAAATAACAAAGTAAGTCCTGGTTATCACAGGAGAAGTGTTTCAGATGTAAACTTGAAAGACAGACGCAGTCTGAGTAATGTCTGGAGGCTTTTAGCGATTAAGGCCGGGCCGACATGTGTTGTGCATTTCAGACTCTGACGCTCGTGGATGGTTGGAGAGGTGAGCTCTTTCATTTTGACAAATGTGTTTATTGGCTCCCGTGCCAAGAATTACGTAAGCAAGGTAATGTTTGTGAGCTAAATATGCCGCTAGAGCCAGCATTTTTTTAATTTTTTTGTGCTTAGCTTGACGTCCGGAGGTCGAGCAAAACAATGAGCCCTGGTGTGGTGGAAAACATTGCGATCTTGTGAGAAATAAAAAACAAACTATGATCTAGCTTATTGTTGAATGAAAGATGCCAAAAACTAATACATTCCATTTCCACACATAATGTAAATCAGATGAGTTATGAGCTTCACCTAACCTTCATATTATTACAAAACTTTGGGACTTTTGCAGATGATGGATTACACCCACATATGACTCTTTAAAGGGATCATTGAAGAGGACCTAGTTCACCTGTTTTGGGGGTCACACATTGCATTTTGTGTCCCCACTAGAGTTGCTTGACACTTGATGTTCAGGAACTGCTATACTATCCTCGTACTGTCCATAGCTCCTCGTGTCCCGCCCCCCGATATTGACATATACGACTATTAGCACTAGAGTGGCGTTAGCACAAACAGGAAGTAGAATGAAATGGCATTTCAAAGTGATGCCTGTGATAAAGAGCACCCCCCTCTGCCACAGAATGTTGGCATTCTTAACTAGAAACACCACGCATGCACAGAACGACCCATATATGGACTGAATAACAATGAACATATGACTCAACTCATTCCTGCCAATTTTCGTGGAAAGTGCAAAACTGTCCAATGAAAGTAGATGCACGAAATGTCAGACACGACGACTGGATTATGTGTGAGGGATTAGGGTTGTTACAGTAAATGAAGCGCCCTATATAGTGCAGAAATGATCCATTACCATAAGAACGTTTTTTTTTTTCTTTCGGAAAGGTTATTTTCTATTTATGTACTGTGGAAAAAGTAAGAATTGAAATTAAATCACAGGAGGGGAGGAATATTCACACAGAATAATGTAGATTGCTAGTTGTGGTCATTTGAGCAAATCTGTGCCTCATTTATTCTTCTTTTTGGCTGCTGGCCAACGAACCGTGTGTGGGTTGTGTGTATGTATGTATCCCCTGCTGACTGAACACAGCTAATGCCGGAGCCACGGGAGAAATATTATGGCGCACTCATTGAGAGACATTAGTGTCTCACCTCCAGGGATCAGAGTCAAAGGCCTGCACAAAAAGTCAATAGTTTTGTTGCTACATAGTCACACCGAAAAATGAAATTTCAAATTTACCCTGTGCCCTACAAAATGCATCGTTCTTCTCCTTGAGGAGAAGAGAGCGCACATCAACCTCGCCCGGTGTGATGCCTATGGAGTAGCAGAGTCCTAACACACTGCATCCCACACGTCTGCGCTGCTTCCTACAGGTGAGCCAGGAACAAGTGCGGCTTACAGGCTGGGGCTGGTTTGGACATACAGTTCCATTTCCCTGTGGAATCCAGAAGACAACCTGGCACCAAGGAGACTGCGAGTCACTGGTGAGTCTGCGCTACAGTGTGGCGGCCATTTCTTTGTAGAAATCACAGTGGCCAACATAACTAAACACTGATCCCATCTACTCCAGCTCTATACACGATCCTTGATGAGGAAGAATGACTTGAACAGACACAGCAGCATTCAGCTGTGTCCGCTCACGCGTATTAGATAGAGAGACTATCGTCAAGGCTGTCATTTAACTAATGAATGTCTTTATTTAAATCAGACCTTTAATTTGCTCTAACAATCTTTCAAACTCTTTGAAATGGATAAAAAATGGCATGATGGTGTGTGTGATTTAAAAATGCATATCTCAATCTATCATTTCTGCCAACTTTTGAGGAGAGTACAGATGTGGGTGCAAATAATATTTGGACATGAAAAAAGAAAGCAAATGTAGATTTTAAAAAACAACATAAGAAAATACAAGTTCACATTTCATAAAAAAACAATGTGACGAATGACAATGAGCAGAGGACTGGATGAAAGGTAAAAACCGGGATGCATTTAGGTGCCAAGAAGCTAGATTTGTCTTTCATGCTTTATCCCAGAGCTGTCAAACATATGGCCAGAAATGGCCCGTCAGATTACATAGATTACATAGAGATGTTGGTAAGATGTTGGTTCATTGACCTGCACTTACTATGCCGGGACACAAGGGGGAGCCTGTGCCACTAGGGATTGGTGAGTTGGAGGGAAGAAGAGGAGTCTGGTTTGATTTGAGAGGTTGATGCGGTGGTGTTATGCTATGCTTTTACTGGTCCCGCCCACTTACGGTTAAACTAGGCTGCATGTGGCGAGTTTGACACCCCTGCTTTATGCGGATTGGAGTGGAGCAAAAACTCCAGCAATCGATTTCTAAAGTCTGTTCTCTTTTTGCTTCACATCTGGTGGCTGCACAAAGACATAAAAAAACAAAATAAAAAACCCCAACAACAAGTAGGTGCAGCTTTAAAATGATGTTGACACAAATATCTATTATTAGAGTGCCGCCTAACACCGACACCCTTCTCACTCATCAGGGGCATTCAGCTTTATTCAGTGTGAGTATTTTCAATGTTCTGCAGAGTGAGGCAGTTACACAAACAGCACCTAAAAATAAAACTGCTGAGAGGAGATTCAAAGAGGACAGAGGTATATATTCCCACGTATCTCCAACCTGCGCGATAATGAGCTAAAAAACACATATTTGCATATTATGTCAGAGAAAGAGAAATAAACTGCGGGGGAGAACAAAACATCTCAAAGAAAGGTTTCCTTCCTTCCACTGCTTCTCTCTCTCTCTCTCTCTCTCTCTCTCTCTCTCTCTCTCTCTCCCTCATTCTCTTTCTCTCACACACACAACACACACACATACACACAAGGGGCATAAATGTGATTGAAGATGGAAAGTCTTATGACACCATTTCTATTTTTATCCTCTTAAATGTGGCTCATATATAAAACGTCTGCGGGATCAGTTTGATTAAAAACTGAAAAAGCAATCTCTGTGATGGAGACACAAAATAAAAAGTTATTAAATGACAAAGACAAATCATAATTAATGATTAATACATCTGGATGGCACACACAAATGGATTATTAACAATGCCAAATCGAAGCTGTTACGGAGAAATGTAACTAATTGTCACGCCTGCTGTGATATTCTAACATCGGCTCTTAATTGGAATTAAGGCGAAAAAACAAATAAATGAAGCCAATTCATTTGTAGCTCTTAAGACCAATGTAACAAGAATCCTCTCTTTTCCATGATGCGCCTTCATTGTGCAGGATGGTTCAGGTAAAAGAGACTGCTGCACAATCTTACGCAGAGGACACACATCTAGCTGCAGCCCGAAGTGACGGAGATGAGCCAACATATCATGACATAAATGAGATGAGATGCTTTTGATATGTTGATGTTCATGAATAAATATATATATATATGTATATATATATATATATATATAAACATCAACACATCAAAAGCAACCCTGACAGAAATGTAATACAATCCCTGGCATGCTTTGTGGGGCCCCCCACCATGCACTGGCAAACATATAGAGGAAATAAAAGCCTGCTCAATCACTTAAAAAAGGTTTCAAAATAAACTTGAAAGCAGCAGCAATATTTTTCATTTCAGAAATAGATCAAATCACTATGTTTAGCACAAATAGGGGAAAACTACACACGCTATGGCTAATATTTTGGGTCTGAAGCTCCGTGCATTCACGATGAACATGACACAATATTTCATGCAGAGGAATACAATATAAATCCATTACCAGATTCAGATTTAGATAAGTTATTATCATATATCATATATATCATATATTAAAAGATAAATATGACAGCATTAAGATAAAGTTGTCATGGATGTCAGATCATCCGACGAATCCTTTCACAGGGCTGATAAAAAAAACAACACATAGCCCATTTGTCCAGCTCTGCTCATGTTTGTTACGCTTGGCAACGTCTGAGCAGTATCTGCTTTAGCCATTAGTCCGAATCCAGTAGGAAAAGATCAAATTAAATTAAACCTTAATTTGATCCCACCCACAAGACCCATATACATGTACGCGGAGGCGGCCAGCTGCTCTCAGTCACCTTGGAGGCCTGTGTGAGGACAGCAGGTTCTGTTTTACTCATCTGGACCATGCACTCCCATGTCTTCTGTTCCAACGTATAAACTGGAAATGATTGCCCTGTAATGAATGATCTGAAGCACTGCAGACAAATGGAGCGCAGTTGGAGACTTTTGGGTTCAAATATAAAATACGGTTTATCAAACCTAAAAGTCCTTAACCGAACACGCACTCAGCACACCTGGTTAAACAAACATCAATTTGGATGACTCCGATAAGTGCTTGGAATCATGCTGACATTGTCTGACGCTTCATTTCAAAGTAGACACATTTGAACTGGCTGCAAACCAACCCCCCCCAACAACATACACACACAGAGACACACACACACACACACAGACAAAGACACACACACACACACACACACACACACACACACAGCAACATCCAGACTCTTGAGCAACACCAGATGCTACATGGTTGGCTTTCGATATGGCTTTTGATGTCAGCTGCTTCTGCAGCGGTTGCAGACCTGACTGGCAGAATTAAAGGTGCAGTGTGGAGGTGACGTCGCATTTTGTATCCATCACCTCACTGTTCTGAGCATGCAAGAGAACCTATGGTAGACTTCAGTTGTCATTAAGACTCAAAAGACGTCCACTCTTGGCTACTGTAAAAACATGGCTCCTCCTGTAAATATTCATTAAAGGTGCGTGTGTAAGATTTTGATCAATTTTGTCATGTTTTAAAATATTACAAAACAATGACATACTGTCGTTTTCATGAATTTATAATGACCTAAATGCTTTATTTTCCCCCACTAATCTTAAATGAGACCATGATTGTATATCTACATGAGGAGTGGGCCGCCATTTTTTTTTACAGTGGTTTGCAGTGGATGCACTGAACCAATTTTGAGTTAATGACAACAGAAGTCAACCATGAGTTCTCATAGATGCTCAGAAGGGTGAGGGTGGGGTGATGAATACAACAGACAACTTCACCAGTAGATGCCACCAAATCGTACACCTTGAAAGGGCTCATTTAAGGGTAGAAAATAAAACTATCAGGTGATTGTAAACCAATGCAAATGTCAGTATGTAATTGTTTTGTAATATTCATAGAAGCAACAAAAATAATCGTACACACTGCACCTTTAAAGCGGGACATAGTATTCACATCCTTTCTCCGTTGTGAGGAAATACACACTGCAAGAGCTGTCTCCACTTTCGATGCAATGTTTGTGTGTGGGTAACCAGGGGAGGAGCATCAGAGACTGAGGATGAACACAAGGCTCACTGTGCTTCCTCTGTCTTCCTCCTCACCAGTTTCTACAAAACAGATCATTCCCATCATCTCCTCCTCTTCCTCCTCCTCCTCCTCCTCCTTCTCAGTGATGGATTTTCAATCCAGAGGCAGATCTTGTAAGATAAGACCCGCTTAGTTTGGGGCTTTAGCCTTAACCTGCCGCTCTGGTGTCCTCCGTTAACCCCTGTCGGATCTCCTCCTCCTCCTCCTCCTCCTCCTGCTCCTCCGGACCCACTGAACTCATTTCACCTCCGCGTGACTACTTGTCTTCATTTGCCTTATCGCTGACCATCCCCATTTTCTGCCCCCCTGTCTGGCTTCATCCATCTCTTTATCTTCCACTCTTTCATCCCGTGCCACTCCTCCCTCAATAACATTCAACCTTCAGAGCTGCGGCACTGCACATTTGTCACTGACATTTTGGACATGCCGAGTTGCCACGGTTGATTAGAACCCGCTGTGGCCGGTGATCCATATTACCGACAACATTTTACTTTAATACTTCTATGTGAAGTTGTACTTCAGACCTTGGTGGCCTGTCAAGTGGAATGGTAGAGTCCTCTTTGGTCACTGCACTGCACTATATGACATACATCTGTAATATTGTTGAGGTTAAAGTGGTGTAAAATTAATCAAAAGTTGAATAAGTAGCTCTTTGTACTTTATAGGCGAATAAAAAAATAAAGGTGCAGTGTGTAAGATTTGGTGACCTCTGGAGGTGAAGTTGCATGTTGTATCCGTCACCACACCTTCATTCTTCTGAGCATGCAGGAGAACTTGTGGAAAACTGAAGTTGTCATTAAAACTCAAATGATGTTTAGTAAGTCCAGTTTTACTACTGTAAAAACATGGTGGCTCCCATAGAGAGGACATTCTCCTTGTACAAATACGCATTAATGGGCTCATTTAAAACGAAAAATCATTTATGTGATTATCAATTCATGAAAATGTCAGTACGTAATTTTTTTGTAATATTTTTCAGAGGTGACAAAAATGACCAAAATTGTACCCACTGCACCTTTAAGTACGTCCACTCTGGGCTATTGTAAAAACACGGTGGCGCCCATCAGGAGGACCTGCTCCTGGTGTAAATGTACATAAAGGGACTAGAATCAGGTTATGCCAAAATCAAGTCATACATTGTGATGATTATACATTTGTATACATGTCTATACACAAATGGTTTGTAATGAGATAGAGGGCACAAAGGTTGACAGAAATCTTACACACTGTACCTTTAACAGTGTAAAGCTAAGGCCAAACCGGCTGTGTGAGCGCTGCAGAACAGCCGAGGTCTCAACATGCCAGATTCCCCCTCTGGGATCAATAAACTCGTCTCATTCGGATTCTATAAGGCAGTGGGACATCACGGTATGAAGAAGGTTATCCGGGCTGGGAAGCGTCTGCATGTTCACACGAGTGGAATCTATAGTATTGAATTTGTCTCTGAGCATATTGGTCATGGTATAAAAATACTTTTGCATGAGGGAGGTGTTAAGCTATACGGTCTCATGCAAATCAATATCCAATCAAGCTACAAAAGGGTTAATTACATGTTTGATAAAGGGGCCAGGGTCAATTCCATGCTATACGTCACCATAATGAGCTTCCATTATGGGACACATTTGCGCACGTGTAATTGTGCGTTGCGGTGTGTAATTACTCGCCCCCATTGAATGTTCTCTTTCCATTTTTCACGGCCGATGCTGAAATGGGCGTTTTTGTTCTTGCGAGCCCACATAAAGGTCACTTCCCCGCACATCCCATAGTAACTATATAGGGCCCATGCAATGATGGGTAAATGAGACAAAACAAAGCACACGCAGGCCGTTTCCTCCCTCGGAGCAGTCGTGAGTGGTTATCAGTATAGGCGGCATCCCCAGCCTCCCCCTCATCATCATCAATCTGTCTAAATGACAAAATGTCTCGGCCCCGGCCTCTCCATCACCACCACCACCACCACCACCACCGCTTGTCCATTTCCACCGACAATTTGATCCCCCTCTGGCTCATATTAACATGTCTCTCCCATAGGCTTTCTCTTTAATAACTTTTTTTTTACAACTGTGCATCTAAACTAATTCATGTGCATCTCAACCCCCCCCCCCCCCTCCTCCTCCCTTTGCGGCCCCGCCCCCCCCCCCCCTCCCCCTTCTCTTCCTCCTCCTCTTCCTTGATGAGATGGCCCCATGACCAAGTGAGCCCTGCTGTGATGGATAGCTTAATGGGAACGGAAGACACATTTAACCTATAATTCACACGGACATGATGTTCTGAGGATTTCACTGAGATCCACTCGAGATGTTAGTGTATACATGTCAGCATTTTGTGTATAAATAAAGTTGTTGATAAATGGACTTGGTAGAAGCTCCATTAAAGTCATCCTGGTTGATGTAGTTCAGGATCCTATTGAGAAAACACATTAAAGGAGCATTAGCTATTAGTAAATAAAATGCTTTGTCTCAGCAAGGACAGAATGAAGCCACTGTCTTTGTTGACCATGCTGTACATGCATACATTATGATTAACTCAAGTGTGTTTCCATTTCCATTCCATTATGTTGGTCTTGCAGCCTTTCTTTCAATGTATCCATGCACAATAGAAAATAGGCTTCATGTATGTCCTTTCATTCCTTTACAACCAAGGATCCAATGAGTTGATCCCTTCAAACAGGAAACTAAAAAGAGTAGAAGAGATCATTTCATTGGCTGAGTCTCAAAAGTATAAGGTGGCTCTAATGGAACACAACTACTATAGCAAGAATGCTAACTGAAGTTGACCATAGGTTCTCCTTCATGTTCAGAGGAATAAGGGTGAGGTGATGGCAACTTCACCTCTAGATGTCCCCAAATTCTACACAATGCACCTTTAAGCATTTACATCATATGTTCGGTTTACATAAACAATTTTAAGATGATTTATATTCGGTCCTTATGCCTCTCTGTCTCTCAGAGTGGGAGTCAGCATTCTTTTTTTTTTTCAGAACAAATTCAGCGTTCCTATATATAACTGTGCTTTGCAATTTTAGGAAAGGACAGTACATGGGACGACTTCCAAGAACAGCAACACAAAGGCAGACATAAATCGCACTCACACACACACACACACTCTCTCTCTCTCTCTCTCTCACACACACACACACACACACAGCTATGCATAAACAAGTCTATTAGGGTAGCTATGTCCTGTGAAAGTCCACGCACTAATGAGCTCCAATCAGCAGCTATGGAACCTCTTTCAGAACCGGATGCAACAGGCTTGTGCTATGTGTACACATGCCCACACAGGCACACAACTACACATGCATGAACACACACAAAGGATACCCCCTGGAGTGAGAAAGTGTAAAGTTGGAAAACTGCACCCAGGTGTTGGTATCAGGAAGAGGAAATTGACAACTAGGTGCGTAAGGGGTCAGAGGCCATGTTTGCACGTGTTCTGTGTAGTGTAAGTACAGACATGCAGACATGTGTCTCTGCTTCAAACAGACATTCATAGATCTACGTCTTACCGCTGCTGCTATCCCATAATAAGTTCATCAACGCTCAGTTATCAGATTCAATCATGCATCAGCATGGAAGGCACTGCAGACTTCCTGATAGCACACAACAAAGGCAAAACAGCTGGGCGTGCAGCTGCTCCCAATATGTGTTTCAACCATAAAATACTTTGTATTACCTAATTCCACTGCAAAGCGGGAGAGGTGCCTCCTAATCGTGCTCACTCACTCACCATCTGCAGTTTAAAATCACATATGAAGCAGATTATAGGTCTTTATAGTCGTAGAGCCACTGGAAACCTTTTTTTTTCTACTGTGGGGGGGGGGGGGGGAAACAGACATGGTGGAGGAGCAAAGGTGACATGAAGTGTGATTGCACAGAGCGGGTTATTTTTCCCATTTGCTTAATGGAGCAGTGTGTAAGGTTTGGTGACATCTAGTGGTGAAGTTGCATAATGCATTCATCAGCTCAACTTTACCACACCGGACATGCGGTCGAAACTATGGTAGACTTCAGTTGTTATTGTACACACTGCACCTTCAAGCCCCATTTGATACCCGTGTGCATCAGCCTTGTCACCGCCATTATCATGCCCTTACCAGGCATCAGGATCAATTCTGCCCTCTGCGTCATGCGTAAGTTCAAACAGGTTCTTATGGTGTTTTACAAGAGAGAGAGAGAGAGAGAGCGAGCGAGAGAGAGAGAGAGAGAGAGAGAGAGAGAGAGAGAGAGAGAGAGAGAGAGAGAGAGATGAATGATGGGATGT
>JAFBJT010107907.1:136347-170380 GCA_016785325.1 Chascanopsetta lugubris | reverse complement strand
TTGCTCTTGATAGCGGAAGGTGCGACAACATCGCTGAGGCGAAAGATGCCTTTCTGAGTAACAAGGACTGCTGGCCTCTTAGCCACGGGGGCGTTGAGCAGCAGTAGTTAGGGTTAGAAGGAATATCTGTCAAACGAGTATCACTGTGCCTCTTAACCTCAAGGGTTGAGCAGCGACAGTTGGTTCGCGAATGGGGATCAGTCAAAGAGACTGATCCGAATTGCCCGCTGCACTGCTCTTCCCATGTACACACATATCCGCTGTTTCATGTGCGTTTCAGCGGATATGGGGGGCAGAAGCGCTTCCTACCGAGCAAAGCGCTTCATGCATAATAGTAATGCATTTCCTCCTTTTTGCTGTGTTGTCTGTTGCACAGCGTTTAGTCCTCCATTTTGAAACAATGCCTCTGCATCTCTCAACTGGTACGAGCTCACCTGTAGTTACCGTCACACCCCCTAAACGGCAAACGTGTGTGTGCGTGTCTGTGTTTCGCCGCCCCCCCCCCCCTGATCACTCCTTTGTTTCTACAGTTCACTGATTACATCATGCGGCAGGTGAACGACGGTAAAGGCCGCCTGGCGCCCGGCTTCGATCCCTACCGCATCATCGACAACATGTTTTCCAACCAGGACCGTGACGGAGACGGCAAAATCACAGAGGCGGAGTTTAAACTCAAAGCGGATGAAGCAGCCGCTCATGACGAGCTATGACGGAACACGGAGCGTAGGAGTCGGCTCAGGGTGTGAGGGCTGAGGGTCAGAGCATCGGGGGGGAGGTGGGGGGGGGTCACGCATTAGATACGAATTTGGGGTTTTATGTGTAAATTAAGCAAATGTGGAGTGGGAGAGAATGATGTGAGGATTTTATGTTTTTTATTATGATGTCGGCAAAAGCATTCCTTGTCCTTTCACAAAGGCGTTTTAGATTGAAGCGTGTCCAATGAAAACACCAAATTGCGAAGACTGTGAAAACAGTGAATACCTTTTTTTATTTTTTTTGTTAATCCTCTTCTCCCATCAAGCTCTTACTGTGTCGTTAAAGTCCTGACTGTTCTAACTTTTTCCAATCTTATGTGCAGAAGGTAAAGATGAAAAAATGCCAGGCCGGGACTTTAATGCCTCTCTAATGGCTTCATGTTTTGTTTAAGGTATTATTTTTATTTTGAAGGGTACAAAACACTCCTGTGTGAGAGAACAAACACACGTCCAAACACATCTGGGAAACATGTAGACGTTCACCAGACTTCACCTAACGCACCTATTCTGACCTATTCTTGTCTAGAGTTCTGTGTTCATTGTCGTTGATGTCTTGACATTGTTAAAAAGTATAAAAATAACATGGTCCCAGTTCCAGTAGAGGACATATGTCACTGTGTGTGTATGTGTATGTGCATGTGTATGTCTTATCAAGCAACAGATTCTATCCCTATAGTTTACATCTGATGAGTTCCATTGTTACACTGTTGTTATTGTCTTCCTCCAGATGTCTTATGCAACCTAGGACTATTGTGTGTTTGTGTGTGAGAGAATGAGAGAGAGAGAGAGGGTGTGAGTGAGTGAATGATGGTGTAGTTTTTGTCTTACTTTTTCATTCAGGAAAAAAAAATGCCAAGGCGTGATGATGTCATTGTGAGCCTTTTATTTGATTAAAAACAACCTGATCCTGATCTTTATGTAAATGTCCTCACTCTGTGGGGTATTTGACTCATTGTTACCATCATTTCCTTATTCAAAAGATCCAGAGACGGAGCTTGCAAAGAATGTTTTAATCTTGCAAGATGGAGCAGTTACAGAGCAACAATGTCTTGGTTCTGAATGTCCAGTGCAACCGGAGATAAGCTGGAGGACACTTGTCATATCGATTATTTTGGGGGGGATTTATCGGAGAATGTTCCTGTTTTGTTGTATTATAAGACCTCCATAATTGTTGTGGAATTGTGGAGGTTGGTTGCTGTTGAGAGCTGATGAGAGAGAGAGAGAGAATGAGCGCACATAGACGGGGAGAAAGAACAGGCAGTGCCACTTATCAGTTCTACCGTGTCTCACTATGTTGGGAGTTATATAGGCTGAGGTTGTGGCTAGAATGCCACCCCCCCGATATGGTTATTATGATATCCTGGGAACGGGGTATTCTTAACCGATCACTACACTGTTACTTAGATATTCTGCATGTTGGGAACAAAGATACATGCTGGCCTTTCACACTGTTGAACTCAAGGGCAACCTTGGGCCACACATAGCGCCTCACTGTGGACCTTAAGGAGAACCTGTGTCGTGAGCCAATTTAGGGGAATACTTGTCCTCCACACATATCTAAAGCCATGTTGCATTGCCATACATTTTTGATGAGATGACCATGAGGTTCAGGAAAAAGCAGACTGTTCTAACCACCGAGCCGCTCCCACCCCATCATGTCACTTTTTTAAGGTTGGCCAAGATGGGAAACACCAATCCTTTTCAACCATACTCGGGTACAGGTCACCAGACTGGAAGTGGTTAAAGAAGGCCGCCATGTTTTTTTTGTTTTTGTTTTTTTACAGTAGTACATTGGACGTACTAAACGTCATCTATTGAGTTTTATGACAACTGAAGTCCAACATTGGTTCTCCTGCATGTTCATGTAGTGTATTCTTGGGCTTCTTCTGGTGTGATGATGGATGCGAGGAAAGACTCCGTGGTACCAGCTTGTCGGAGAATAAGACTTTTATTCTGAAGGCAGTCAAGCTGAGTATCAAATTAGACGCAGCTGTTCATCTGAGAGAGGTCCGGCCAATCGAAGCTCTGCTCTTGCAAAGCTAACGTCCACAATTTAAAGACAAACGAACATCTTAATGCATATTCATTATGTCACCATTGAACTGATTGGCTGAAAATGAGAAATACCAATTCTTTAACCATACTTGGACATAGGACACCTGACCTGAAGGAGACGAGGAACATCCCCCAATGAGCTCATTCTTGAAACGTGTAGTTATATAACATTCTGACAGGATCATAAAACATGGGTGACTCCTTCATCCACCACCCTAACCTTTGGGTCCCTGTGTACACAGAAACATAACTGGCTCTCATCCACTGAGCAGGGAACATCCGCATATATATGCACACTGTATATCAGAATGTCCTCTGATTACCCCTAAACATGCAGAGCTGAGTTGAGAACCAACATCTGGACGATGTCAGCAAACCTCGCTATTTCGTTTCCAAAGTTTTATATGATTCATTATGTTAGGACACCTTCATTCAGAAGGGTGAGGTGATGGATACAACATGCAACTTCACCTCTAGGGGTCACCAAATCTTACACACTACTGCACCTTTAAATAGTTGACTGATGTTTGCCTTAGGCCCCCCCCCCCCCCCACACACACACACCCACACACACACACACACACACACACACACACACACACACACACTCCAGTAGCTCCAAGTGACGTCACGGGCAGAGGGGCGTGTCCTTCAGGTCCAGAGGCGGTATGAAAAGTGGCGGGGTTGAGCAGCACCTCACTCCACTTCATTTTCTCCCTCACGTCAGCTGGACGCACATAACGCGGTGCCGTCGACTCCATGTTGGGTTCATCTCGCAGCCTCCGCAGCAGAGGGATTAACGTCGACGCTGTAACGTTGGACCATGGAGTTCATCGCCCTGACCTGCACGGTAAGCGAACCCCCAGTAATTATTTATTACGAGTATTACTTAAAGATTATCAAACAATTACAGATGGACATTTGAATGAATTTATAATCACCATAACATGAACTTGTGAACCAGAGCACCTGTCAAATACGGTCGTCCATTTGTTCAACACATGCACTTGTGACTGCAGTGACACATGACACATGACTTTCATCTGTAACCCTGGGGGTGAAAAGACAACACGGGGCCCCACGAACCATGTCCCCACGCCCACTTTATTAGTGGCCGTGTGGTAGGAGCTCTGCCATCAGTCTTTATTCCAACTTCAAGGCTTCTTTTCTCCCCACCCCACACTCTTCCGGCTTGAGGGGAAATCTAAGGAGTGGGCAGACATTTTGATTTTATCGCATCAGAAAGAGGAGCTCGGAGAACTAGAGCCAGGTGTTGGTGATTAGGTCCTCATCACTCACACCTGAGCCCAACCTCAGTGTGCTAATCAAGTCAAGGTGGGGGGGGGGTCATTTAAAGGGACAGTGTGTAGATTTGAGTGACATCTATCTGTGGAGTTGCATGTTGCAGTTGATACTGTGTTGGTTTGTTTATCCTTGAGCTTCTTTTGGTGTGGTGTTGATGAATGCAAGGAAAACTCTGTGATACCAGCTTGTTGGAGAATAAGACTTTTATTGTGAAAGGTAATTAAGCTGATTATCAGAGATCAGATGCTGCTGTACATCTTAGAGAGATTCTGTCAATCAAAGCTCCATCACTTTTGTGCGGCTAACATCCACGATGTAAAGACTGGAAGACATCTTAATGCATATTCATTACATCACTATGCATATTCATGTCCCCTAGGTTCACAGTTTTGGGGGGCCTGGTGCACTCATGCACGCGGAGGAGAAATAGGACCGCGAACATGTAGAGACAGAAATGACATGTTGAGGTGTAAATAACACATATAACATGTTTTTAAGATCGTTGAATAAAAGAATGAGGTGTCTTGACATGATGAACTCCCATGAGAAGGTGGGCTCTCCCCTCCCCCAGAGAGCAAGCGATGTATTTTATAGAATGAATGCCTTTATTGTCATTATACACAATGTACAATGAGATTGAAAAGACAACTCTGGTGGTGCTAAGAGAGAAACAAGGGTACCAGAAATGATAATAAAAAGTCTATTAAAAAAAGTATTATTAAAGGTGCAGTGCATAAGATTTCAGTCATTTTTCTCATGCATTACGAGTATTACTTAAAGATTATCAAGCAATTACAGATGGACATTTGAATGAATTCATAATATTTTTCATATTTTTCCATTTCTGTTAAATGAGTCCATTAATATTTACATTAGGAGCGGGTCCTCTCTACGGGGGCTGCCATGTTTTAACAGGTGTGAGGTGATGGATTCAAAATGCAATTTCACCTCCGGATGTCACAAAATCTTACACGGTGCACCTTTAACCATCTTTTAATGTTTATTTTTACTGAAACATTGGGACAAATAAGTTCATAAAGTGTAACAGATACATGATTTTGTTAAAGATGTTGCAGATTTGATGATTAGATTGAGACGAGATAAATCAAAGTTGATTCTTGAAAAATGTTACACATTCGAAAAACTTGTTACATGGTTTAGTATTAGTTAAAAATTGTTAGAGTTAGTGGCTGGTGAAAAAAGAACATGACGATTTCCTCTAAAATGTTGCTTAGGTGATCATTTGAAAATGAAACGTTTGCAGAAATTAAGTGTTGCATGTTGAAACTTAAACATTTCCCACATTGTGGAATCTGTTTTTTCTCATTTAAATTAAACCTTGCAATTTTGTTATTTTAGAATTGTGTATCAAACTGGTAGCCCTTCGGGTTAGTCGGTACTTTTGAAGTAGCCCGCGGTTCCAAAAAGGTTGGTCACCCCTGCTCTAAGTGTTTGTGTCTGTTTGTCTGCCTCTTCCGCCTCCTCTGCACGTGCACCCCCCCCCCCCCCCCCCCCCCCCCCCCCCCCCCCCCCCCCCCCCCCCCCAAAAGCTGTAAACCTAGGGTAGACACTGTATCGTGTTACTTCCAGCAGGGCCGCATGTTATGACCACAACAGGATTTTATGGAAGTAGTATGGTGAGTGGAAATCAAGGTGATGGGTATGTGTGCTCCTGGCAGGAAAATGAGGATGGGTGGTGGCCCCAAGAAGTAAACAAATGCCCAAACGGGGGGATACAATTCTCATAGCAGCAGATCTTTATTTTTCCATTGCGGGCATGACAACGTAAAAGCTCGCATAGCTTCTCCTTCAAGGTCAGAGGGGGGCAGATAAGGCGAAAGGTGTCTTGCATAGACACACTGAAACAATTTTCAGGACTTCTAAGAAGGATGTGGTGTAGGTCAGGAAGAAACCAGGATCTGGATCTAGGGGTGAATGTAGGATTTGGATCCAGAACATTAAGAGTACAGCTTTTATTATGGAGTGTCATAATAAAGTATAATAAGTATAATTAACGTTTGTCATGTTGTATAATGCCTGTGTTCATCATGTGAGGATTCGGATTTTTATTAGATGTGTGAAACGAGCCGGAATTGCCTGTTCACTATCAGGCGAGTGGAAAAGTGCTGAGCAGTGCTCCCATCCCTTGATGGCCTAAGCAACAACCTGGAGACTTACAAAAGATAAAAACAAATCCTTTTATGGAATAATTAATTGAGCAGGAAAAACCAATGGATAGTGGGAGATGTGCAAAACAACTCTGGAAAAACAAAGATGTTGGCTGCTACCGGTAGAAAGCACCGCCCAAAGAGTGAAAATATAATGGAGAGATACGACAGCTCGTGTCTGATTCTCCGGACTCGGCACGATCCATCTCGAGTGGTGACCTGCCGATCCAGAGATCTCTGAGTACTGATCGATCGAATAAGTGGCTTTCTTTTATGTGACAGTATCTGATTCCTGATCCATTCTTTCTCACCTCTGATTAAATGAACACGTGTTGAGGGTGACGGTGAGGTCCCAAGAATTCCACCCCAACACATGACCTGTGTTTGCCCCTGCCAAATGACTGGCCCCATAAACGGTGCCGCCGGCCAACAAAGGCGTCCTTATGTACCGGACTTATGATTAGCAAATGTCCTTATGTATCGGGCATATGTGTCTTTGTGTGTGTTTATGCTCACTTTATTTTAATTTTGATTTTAATTTTTTAAACACAGCAACGTGATCTCGTGACACCAATAAAAATGTTGCGCAAGGGTCCCGCGTCACTCTAGTATGTAAATCGACCACGAAAAATATCACGGGACACGAATGGAAAACAATATGCACATGGAAAAAAACGAGAAAAGGGTGGGCATGGGGAATCATGTGATGCCACGCACAAAATGTACAACGTATACGGCAATGTTTGTCGATGCTTGACGGGGTGTTGTTCTGCAGAACCGCTCGGGCTTTGTATCCTGCAAAGGAGAATAAAGCTCTCTTGACTCAACCTTGCTGGACTCCGCTGCTCTTCTTTGGACTTAGCCTTTGTTTCACACTTAGTGCAAGTACAGCTATCACAGCTATGGTGAAGGTGTCGAGGCTTGGGTGGGGCCGAACTCAGTCCCCAACTGGCCCTTGACTGGGTCCAACGGCCTGCCTGAAAATCCATGGGTGGATCTTGATATAAATTAGACAATAGTCTTTGTACTGTAGTTTAATACCCTGGGAGAAGTCCTACGTATTGTGGGATATAAGTCAGAGGAAGACTTAACAGGAACTCAGACACAGGCGGTACCATGAGAGGCATAACAGGAAGTAGTGTGGTTTTGAACATTTCCATCTCTAAGCCCCTGTTGGTTTCACTTGCTAAAGTTGAGTGTGTTAGCTCTCATAATAATGAGGATGTATGTCTATGATTTGCAACAGGGGATATTTTAAGGCTGTTTGCTACAGAACAACCTGCCAATAAGAGGTCAGGACTTGTGTTGGGAAGGTTATTGAGGACAGAGGAATAACCAAGAACACGTACTGACCATAGTTGTTTGGTGAACGGTCGTTCACAGGCCCTAACAGGCTTATTTTCCATGGCTCAGGGAAAAGTTAAAAGTGAACATGAACAGATGGTTGATCAAACACCATCCGATTTGTGGACATCTGCAAATTCCTGCATGTGTAAACCAAATTCTCTTGGCTTCTCTGTATTAGTAATGTACATTTTCCCATGTTTACAGGTCTGTCTCAGCAAACACACAAAGATGATTTCTTACAAGGCTCATTCACTCTCAACACAACACCAACAGGTGGGTATTAAACTCATTGTACAGTCTCTTACTAAGTAAACTTAAAACAAGAGTCGTAATCCCATTGGCTGATGTTCATTCAATTGTGTCATTTTAAGGGGTCAAAGATGAAATTTTCTATAAAAATAAGTTGTTTCTAAGCTATGAAAAACGCAACATGTTTTCTTTTATATATTTTCCTATATTTCATTTATTACAACTAACCCTGGATTTTCCCCTTGTTCTCTACTTACAGAAAATGGAGACAATATTCCCTAACGGTAATGTTTACTTTATTAAAGCTAGCACATTTCATTGTTGTACATATTATTTCTTGTGTTTCATCCGACTGTCCATTTTAATAACCTGAATATGCTCCTCTTTCAAGAAACCATGAGTGGCAGTGGTGAGTGTACTTCTTTCTTCCTCCCATTTACCCACGTTACCATTTGATTTCACTGTGGGTCTGCAACACAAGCTGTCATTGACAAAAGTTGAATGTCTTTCATTTATTGCCAATGTCCATTGTGAAGTTGCTTAACAGTATGTTCGTGTGTGTGTGCATTCCTCAGAACATCCCGTGGTGTTATGTGCATTTCACAGAGCATCCCGTGGTGTTATCTCTGGCTTCATTCTTTGTATTCGTCTACCCCCCACTTGACCTTGTCCCAACACTATCTCGTTGTATTCTTCTACCCCCCACTTGACCTTGTCCCAACACTACCTTTTTGTTTTCTTGTCTAATAAAATAAGCCAGCAGCGGGAGAAGACTCCAGAGTGTCATGGAGCCGAGAGTGTGATCCGCACGCACTCCTCTGTGATTCTCCCCGTTGCAGCGGCCCTAAAATCAAGCAGTTGCCTCTGCCTTGTTCTTTCACTGCCGGCCCTTTCCCAAACCTTGAGTTTGGACCTGACATCCATCACTCTTTGACCTTTTTAATTGCTTCAAAAGTAATGTTTTCAATCTTTTCTTTACAGCTCCACTTCCCTACATCGTTTTCATTGATCGACACAGCAAATACAACTCCAGTAAACATGGCTTTGGTTAGTGTGTAGCGTTTGTCAATGCATTTATGTGATGTCAGCTTTATTGTTAAATATGTCTAACGTTGAGCATTGAATGTAGTCTTGCTAATGTACAGTATGTCGACAAATCTGATGTACGACTCTTAACTCTGCTTTCCTTCCAGGCTTGCATCTACTGACTCTCTGTGTTTCCAGAGAAACTTTGGATTGTTTCTACCTGTGCCACGTCTGTGAGACCAAGTGTCCAACAGGACTCATTCTAGGCGACCTCTATACTCGCGACCATTGCAGTAACTACTTTGTAAGCATTGAAATCTGTGGTGGAAATTTTAATAGATCACCATTATCTTACTCTCGGTCATAGTTCAGTCTTTGTTGATGTGCAGTAGTGGTCTGTTAAAGTGATTGGAGATGCCCCGTTAGTTCCGACAGTGTGTGTGAGTTAGGCTACATCCTGCTCTCAGGAGTCCTAACAAAAGGTGACCTCCTGCATGAAGAAGGTAACGGAGTGGTCAACACCTGTTGACGGGGCCTTTTTAAAAATAAATTTTTTTTTTGCCTGTACTTGAATTCTTTCGACGTGACCGATGTCCATCTAGGGTGGCAGAAAGAAACCGTTTGCAACAAATAAAATAAAAAATTACCATTGTTTAAGTTGGAAGAATAGTTAATTTTGATCTATTGTTATTATTTTTTCTTCTTTTAAGAGCTACACTGACCCCAACCTATTGAGCTTCTGCTGGATGCCCAGCATGGACATGAGAGACATACTGAGGTCACAGATCCAAATGGAAGTCAGTAAATCACCTTACACCCTACAGGTTTGTACCCACATACTTTTGAATCACACTTGAAAAATAATATTCATACGGTCTTGTGCCCTTTCCACCTCTTTATTGCCGGTATTTTTTGTTGGAAAACAGTTTTCCTAGCAGCAAGTAGTCAATACATGCACAATAGGAGCAACAGTCTTCCCACTCTCATGACGCATATGTGTAAGAGTGTAACATTAAGGGAGAACATTTATAAAACAGTTGAACACAGTCATGCAACAGTTTAACACAGTATTTTTCCATCAATTTTACAGTTACACAAACAACAGTTATATTTGTATCGCCATGACTTGTTAACATTTTAAAACGTTGAAGAATGTTCTGTGTTCTTTTCCTGCAGATTTTGCATTTACCCAAAAGTCTGATGAACAAGGTTCAAGATTGCACCTACACAGAAGGTCAGAATTCTTAGATTTTACTATGGAATGTTGATATTGCATTTTTTTTTCCTACTACATTATTGGTCGTTTAATGTTTTATTTCCCCAGTGATGAATGAATTCAGAAAGAATGAAAATCTTCTTAAGAGGATTGAAGGTCGGTGCACATTTTTTTTTATATCTTTAAAGATTAGTCAGTCGACAGGAGGTGGAGTAAATAACTCACTTTCCCGTCTGTTGCTTATTTTCGTTTCTTGTATTTCTGTCTGATTACCAATGGGCTCATTCCAGATGCATCTGAGAATTCATATTTCTGCAAGCAGACGGAAGCAGCTCTTTACTCCTCCCAGATCACAGTGTTGTCTTTTAACATCCAACTCACAAAACATGAGCATCATAATGTAGCCTTTAACCATCTTTCATGGAATTTGGAAAGATTTCTACCTCAATACTTAAGTGTCGTTTGTTTGTTTGTTGTTTTCAATCTAGCCGCCATTCCTGAGAGGACAGTGATCCAGTCATACCAAAATGACAGTGGGAGGAAACATCCACTCATTGGTCAGTTGGTTTACTGCTGAGAAAGTCTCAAAGTTTTGCTGTAGTGCCAGACATCCGCCTTCATTCATGCCCCTGTATCAAAGGAGGAATGAGCCTAGTGCATGTCTTAATGCATTTTCTGTAACTTAAATCTTCTCCCAATACCCTTTTATTCAGTTGAATTCATCACTTGAACCATTAACTGAATACATGTTTGTGCAGAATGTCCCTGGGAGCACCACTTGCCACTATGCTGTATTTAGTTTTTCAAGAATACATTTCTTCTTTATTGTCCTCTAGGCATGCGGCACATTGTTGAGTGCGTTTGTGTCGGACAGACCAAGAGGAGACACTACCTCTGCACTCTCTGCAAACTAACCATCGGCACTCATGCCATCATTAGACACGTCTTGAGCTTTGACCACGTCTTTGCCTACTTTGTAAGTAGCTACAACCGACATTTGACTATTCACAGGACGAATCACTGCAGCCAGACTGCGGATTCTGTTTACTGAACATCTAATGTCGCATGGCATTGCACTTCCACAGCAAACCTTTCTCACACGACCAAAATGTTCCCCATAACCATCCTCTTCTTCTCCCTCCTTTTCTTTTTCTTCTGAACTAACATCAATTCATCAGTTTTCACTTATAATTATGAGACCACTGTGAATGACTGTCACCGAGCCAAAGATGTTTTCCATATTTGTTCTGACATCAGGTCAGTTTTAGTCATGTGCAAGTGTCCAAATAACATCACGGCTGTACACTCCACTACAACCTGTACCTGTATTCTGTGCAGAAAGTGTGGCATCCCTCCACTTTGCTGACCAAGGAGTGTTACAGTTACTCCGACTCCTTCGTCGACATGATGCTGAATTTCGCTAAGCAGACTGAGGAGATCCACGGAGCTGCAAGCACAGAGATGAAGGTCTTTTTGCTTCTTTCATCTTTGCGTACACTTACATACCCACTTACCTGTTGTGAATCCAGAGTTGCAGAGATGGCAGAGACTATCCTATCGTTTGGACATTTTCTATTCAATACAACACTGTGTGGAGTTCAGTGGAACGTCGGTGCATGTCTGAAACCAGCTTCGATTTGCCCGACGCGATCCCCTTGTGCCTTACCGTAGAACTGTCTGTTGCAGCAAGTGATGCTGGATCCTGCTGAATTCGAATCAGTGAATTTCAAGTCTTACACATCGGGTGGGTACCTGGTCATGTTGTACTACTCTGTATTTGCTGAATCTCGAGTTGACCGGAACAATGATGTGTCACTAACTGATACTATGGTGGCCTTTAGCCTTGCAGAAGCTGGAGGTCATTGTAAAGGAAAAACATGGGAGCAGCCTGGTTACACACATCGTCCCCGGGAGCAAGCTAGGTATGTCGAAATCCTGTGAGCGTCCCCCTCCCCAGTAGACCCAAGTCACCGAAAGGTGGAGTGTGTCCAGATTTTAGGTGAAGGTATGAATCGTTGCCGAAAAAGGCTGCCACCGATTCTCCGACATGCTCGGAAAGGAATCTGCAACATCTGCATTTGCAACATGTAACTTCACCGCAAGACGTCACAAAGTCTTACCCACTGCACCTTGAAACGTAAACAATAGGTGTTTTTGTCCTTTCTTCTTGTAGAGCTTCAGTCGCAGCCAGTCAAGGTGACGACCAGTGGGTCAACGGATTCGGACGCACCATGTTTCAAAGTACACTGTCAGGTGATGAACTGTGTTTCGGTGACCGCGACCTTAAGGTTGTTTTGCGGAAACGATGCTCTCTACCGATGGCAGAGTTTTACTTTGGTTTTTATCTGCTCGTTTCAGGACTGCAGCATCGCCTTCGAAACGTTTTCGGACTACCTGCAACACCTGTCGAACGTTAAACACAAAGAGGTTTGTCAAGAAGTTCACACCCTCCTCAAGGAAGAAAAAAAGATTTTATTTTCCAGTGTATGCTGCAAAATCGCTCATTAAACCATTTATGTATTTTTTTTCCCCAGACAGTGAAGCAACTCTTTAAAGCAGGTATCATATATACATATATATTTTTTTCCCTGCATAATTGTGGTGTGGAGCTTATTGAAATCTTGATGCGACGATTTCCCTACTTCTCTTTCTGCTGCAGGTTCTCAAGAAGAGCGCACAGGTACATTTACACCTTTAATGTTTTACAGCTCCTTCTGAGCCTTTTAGCATTGACATTTTATTATCATAATATGCCTTTTTCATGTTTTTCTGTGCTTTCATACGTTGTATGGGTGCTCTGCATCTGTGTTGTGGTGTTTATCTACTGAAAGAACTCATGTTTGAATTTGACTTCTGATTTGAGCTGAAATGTATCTTAATTTATGTCAAAATGGAAATGACATTTTAGTTTGTATTTTTGTTGTTTTGAAGGAAAAGGACATTTAGTTTTGAAAATGGAGTATTATCGCAGGTGGCCTGACTGATCTCAAAAAGATACATCTTTGACTCATTGAAAAAAATTCTTTGTGGCCCTTTAAGATTTGTATTTGAGTAACCCTGGTATGCACTCATCTGCATTCATTAAAATGTCACTTTTCGTTGAAACATCAGTTAATTTGAATCCCTTTTCTTTTTTTTTAGTGTATGTTAAACTGGACTTGTACTCTTACCTCCAAACGGCCTTGAAGCAAAACCAGCCAGTTGTAGGTGAGCCCACCCTTTTGCTGTAGATGTGTCTGTGTAACTGTAGTGTCAAGCTTTGGATCATTGGAGAATGTTCTATTTGTTTTATCATTCCTTTGCTTTTACTCTAAAGTTTCCATATCTGGTGCAGCAGTCAGGTTCAGGGTGACTTTGTGTGTTTATGCAACAGTTATTGGACAAAGATGTGTTTATGTCTATTTAAAAAAACAAAGAAACGAGACTCTTAAGGCTTCTGAGACTTAGAAACTTTGATAAAAAGAACACAGTTAAAGATAAAGACAAGGTGCCGAGGCTTAGGCGGGACCGGACTCAGCCCTTTGACTGGGTCCAATAGTCTTGCCTGAAAATCCACATCCGTAGGAGGAGGAGGCCCGCCTCGAGCAATGGGAAGCGCTGTCGACAGATTCTTGGCGTCCTTCCATCCAGCGACGGCAGATGGTCCCGGGTTTCGGCACCACTTTAATGTCAGGTCCAAACTCAAGGTTTGGGAAAGGGCCGGCAGTGAAAGAACAAGGCAGAGGCAACTGCTTGATTTTAGGGCCGCTGCAGCGGGGAGAATCACAGAGGAGTGCGTGCGGATCACTCTCGACTCTTCCCCAGCTGCTGGCTTATTTATTAGGCAAGCAAACAACAAGGTAGTGTTGGGACGAAGGTCAAATGGGGGGTAGAAGATAGTGTTGGGAGAGCAGTTAACAATGTCACATGGGGGTAGACGATACACAGAACGAGGCCAGAGGTCACATAACAGAGATAACACCACGGGGGATGTTATAAGGGAATGCACATAAACCACGGGGGATGTTATAAGGGAATGCACATAAAAGAGATAACACCACGCGATGTCCTGAGGCAGGCATGGTGTTCTGAGGAATGCACATACACAAAAACATACTGTTAAGCAACTTCACACATATGAATCAGGAAAATACATGATCTCCCTTTTTTTGTCTCTTTTCAATCAGGTGCCTCCCTGGTTGTGGCATGTGTGAGCTCTCAGGCTCTGGCCGAAACGATATACATTTGCTTTGCGTGTGAGGACTGTTTCCTCGAGTCGTCTCTTCGACAACACATGGATTGTGACAAACATCTGATACAAACACTGGTGAGTGTAAATGACAGTTGTCTTTTGTGTCTGCCTGACAGAAACAATTCAAACGTAATGTGATGTCATCCGCATGGCGTGGCAGGGTATTTTCAAGGGATCAAAGCAAACATGTTTTTCAAGAGGTTTTGAATTCAATGAGCTTTCATTTGCATATCATTTGCATGGTATGCAAATGATGTGATACACGTTAGGTTACCTTAGTGTGCAAAAAATCATGACCATGTAAGATAAAAAGCAGGTCAAATGTTCACGTAGAAAATCAACAATGCTTCTGGTCATATTTGCAGCTTTACCTGAACCCCTGGCGGCTTCCCTTCGCCTGGACAAACTATGAGGAAAGTCTAAAAGGTTTGAGGGAGACAGCATGGGAAGAGGACGGGGGAAGACCAAAGCAGATGTTGCTGCTGAAGGTAAATGAAGATGCTTTATTTGCTCAAATTAATTTAAAAAGGATGTATTAACATTTTTTTACTGTGTTTCCACTGTTACTACTTTATCCCCCCCCTCTCTCAGGTTCTTGATATTCCAAAATACATTTATGACAAACTCACCCCATCTAGCTACCAGGCTGGTAAGTATACTAAGTTCACATCAAGATATCTAAAGCTGTTCAAGTAAAAATAGGGCTCCATGCAGACAGCATTTTCAGTTCTCTTTGCGCATCTATGGTTTCATGTGGAAATGAAAGCTGACTCAGAAGACATTTGAATACAATAGAAAGGATCTGGAGATTGAAGCTAATGACCTTGTCTCGTTTTTTCTGCAGTAATGAAACAGCTTACAGTGCACCATGCCCTCATAAAAAGGGAGGGTAGGTAACTGAATTTTTATGCAAAGCATATTTCATCTCTCAAATCGTCATCTGACTCGTGCCTATTTGGATTCTTTGTGCAGTTCCACCCAAACTCAAACAGAAAGAGAGGTTCCCTCTCCTCGGTGAGTGCGACCACAAAGAACAGGGTCTTGTTGGAAATAGAGGGGGGCTCACTGGAAGACTTTGACATCGTGTCGTTGCAGGCAAATCATTTCTGGTCAAGTACGATCAGTGTGTCTCTAGGCATCACTGCAAGGAAAAGATATTCCCATGTCTGCTCTGTGCAATCAGACTGACGGAGAATGAATTCCATGCCCATGTGTACAGTGCTCATCATGTGGAGATGTTTCTGGTGAGTAGTTTTACTCCACACTTTTTCTGTTATTGTTCTTTTCATTTGAGCTTGCCAAGTACTTTGTGTTTATTATTTGGAGATCCAATCACTTTACATTCAGAGATGGCCCTGAATCTGTGTGGCCCCAAGTCTCATTTATTATTTGCAATATTGTGTGGGTGTGGGTGGAGCTGTTTCCACGACGAGCACAGCTGTGTGGCTGTTTTGCACCACACATTATATTCTGAGTAAGAGGAGGGACATTTCTCTTTCTTTCAGGCATTAATCTGTGTGTGTGTGTGTGTGTGTGTGTGTGTGTGTGTGTGTGTGTGTGTGTGTGTGTGTGTGTGTGTGTGTGTGTGTGTGTGTGTGTGTGTGTTATAGAACTCTTTCCACCCGGGTTCACTGAGTTCAAACCCTGATGCAGAGACCTTACTTGACTTGGCAAAACAGGCTGCGCAGATTCACCCCATATTGAATGTCCAGGTAATCTTGTCAAAACAAAACATGCCCAGTGTGATAAAGTTCACATGTTCCCTTCACTCACTGATATGTGACGTTTTCACCCCTCACAGGAAATAAAGTTGGACAGACCCATCTGGGAGCCATGCCCCTACGAGACAGGTGGATGATACAACTCGCATTGAATATTTCACATTACCGTCTATGACTGAGAGCTAATGTATGATTATCTCACTTTCTTTGTTTCAGTAATCTCCATATTGGCACAGGTTAAAAAACGACACGGGGGAGGAGGATTGGAGCCCCGAATTAAGCCAAAAGCCAAGCTATGTAAGCCTATTCAATCCTCCACTGTGTATTAGATAAACCAGTGCAGTGTGAGCACAGGCACCATGGCTCAGGAAACCTCCGCTCTGAGCCGTTTTCAGACATGAACACATCACAGATTTTAATCAGGGAAGAATACAGAAGGAGGTTGTGCAGGTCAGAAATGTTGAATACAACATGTAAAACAACTTGGAGCATTCCAGCACAACGTGGTTCCTGGGTGGAGCATGTTGGAGATGGGACGTTACAAATTCTGCTGCGGGAATCAATGTTTACAACACTTTTACACCGATGTGTACAGAAGCTCACAGACCTTGTAGATTTTCCAAGATGGCTTTGATCGTTCCAGTATTTTCAGATTGATGTCCCATCATGTATCAGAAATTTCTTCCTCTCATACGTGTGCTCCTTTTTGAGTTTACAAGCATTTTCCTTCCTTTTTCTCACATGGGCTCACTCCAAATCTTTAAGTAGAGGATTCCCAGGACAATGTCCCTAGTCCATTCCGTGCCTGACCTCGTCTTTCAGACACGCAATGGAAATCCTCAGAGCGGCCCATGTGTGAGTGTAGCAGGAGGTGGTTGCAGGATTTTAGGAAGTGAGCAAAACTGAGACTTGCAGACACACGATGTGCATGTAATTGTGGGAAAAAGTCACCGTACTGGGAGTAAAGGTTGCAAAAGAGGAGCTCCCTGAACACGGAGGAAGCAGTAGTATTTTACTTCAAAGATGATTAATGGTCAGTCCCAGTATGCAGCACACATGTGTCCATGTATGGGCATAATCATTTTTCATTATCTAAGTTTAGACAGCTCCCATTCCAGTGCAGTGACCTTGAGTGCTGCTATAACCTCACTGCATGATCACCTATCTGTACATACCTACACAAAGAAGCCCCAGTATTTGTAGCTGTTGTGAACTTTTCTGAGCCGTGAGCCTCTCTGTTTCCATGCAAATGTGAAGAGCAAACTTTGGAGACAGTCCAGAAAACATCTGGAAATCCAAATCATGTCTGAAAACGGCTCATGGACCTTATTGATGTGGTGGATTCCTGTCATCATAGCCACAAGAATACCTTCTGCCATAGAAAAACCTCTGATCTCTAACATCAGATCAGTTTAGTGATTCTTACAGAGTTCACATTTTCATGGGATGTATCTCTCAGTCCCCAGGGAAACTCCAAAAGAAGCAAAAATAGACCAATTGAGTGTCGCCAGTCAGGAAAAAAGCCCAAAGATGAGGGGACATGACCACAAAGCCAGTCCAAAATCTATAGTCAACACGGAGAACACCCTGAAAAAGGTTTCAACTGAAACCAACTCTGGACATATTGGTAAAAGCCACACAACAGGTGCAGGAAATGCAGAGGAGCAAGCTGTCAAGAAGACCACCAAAGGCAGAGAGATGCTTTCAAAACGTTGTCACAATGAAGTAAAGAAAGCAGCTGTTGAGACATCTCTGCAGATAAAACAGGAGAAAGTGGATGAGATACTGGAGCCAGGAAAGAAAGCCAGTCAGGGGAAAGGTCGTGAGATAACGGAGGGGGTGAATAAATCGAGCCTGGATCTAAGTCGGCAGATAAAGCAGGAGAAGATGGAGGAGGTGAGGAAAGAAAGTGAGAAGTCATGTCTTTGGATAAAGCAAGAAAAAACGGACGCGACGATGGAAAAAGAAAAGGGAGACGTCGTGGAAACATGTCGGAGGATAAATCAGGAGAAAGTAGATGTGATACTGGAAGAAGTAAAGAAGTTGGGTATGAAACCTTGTCTGCAGGAGACTAGAAATGCCGTGATGGAAGTGGGAAAGACAGCAGGGATGGAAACATGTCAAGGGACAAATCATGAAAAAATAGGTGAGATTAAGAAGGAGGTGAAGAAAGCGGATATGGAGCCAGCCAGTGTTTGTCGGGAGATCAAGAAAGAGATGACGGTGGAGCTGATGGAGATCAAGAAGGAGAATATGGAAGAGTCCATCTGGGAGATCACAGAACGCTCCCCTCTCATAGACGGTGGTGAGGGAGCAGAGCTTGGAAAGGGCAGCGCCTCTAAAGATGTGCCATCACTGTTCAAGATCTGCACGTACAAGGAAAATAAAAGAAAGAAGCCAAGCGGCAAGACTGAAAAATCACAAGAAACGGAGTGCTCCCCTGAGGATCTGTGCAAAGATTTGGGAATAAAAAGAAAAAAGACGAAGTGGCTCGTCCCAGAAAAAGAATCTCCAAGTTTGTCAAGTGAAGAACTGAAGCTGGTGACCACCATCGTCCAAGAAGAGAGTCTTAAGATTATCAACGATGAAGGTACACAGGGGCCATGTTTACATCTGTGGGAGGTTTACTCTATGACTGTGTGGCGGTAGCTCATCCTGTGGTTACTAATGACTTTCACAGCATCCAAACAAACGACAATTCATGGGGCTCAGCTGTGGCACTACCTCAAGAAGGAGAACAGAGAGCCAGTTGTTGGTGAGTGTTTCTAAGCGGTAGCTGATGTATTATTGTCTTCAGTGACCGAATTCTGCCACGGATGATTTGCTAGAGAGATTACTCAGAAGGATGACGGAGTCCCTGGAATCTCACTCAAAAGGTTTTACTCGCAGCAAGGAGTCAATACTTGCACAGTTGGAGTATGATTTGGTCACCGCCAGAAGGGAAGTTGCTGTGAGGAAGTATAAACATCTGGCGACACCCCCGCAACAAATTTGCAAAAGCAAAACAATATTTACAGAAAGAGTGGTGAGTGGTGCCACTGTACAACTCATAGAGAAGATTTAAGTGATTTATTGTTTTGTAATATTTTAAGAAGTGACAAAAACGGCTGTAATCTTACAAACTGCACCTTTTTTAAGGGAGAACAGTTGTGTAAGAGTTGAACACAGTATTTTTCCATCACTATTATTTTTAGTATGTTCCCTCATCCGATTTTAGCTCTCACTGCATTTCTCAAGCTTACTTTAACACGTTTAACATGGGACATGGCCTGTGGAAGTGGGGACATGATTCTGCCATTACTACCCTCCTCGGGTCTATTTTATCGGTGTCCCGTGGCGTCTTTTCTTGCAAAGTTGCACACAAGGGTCACGTGGAAATCTCATGTCACTCTTCACATTGTTTTGTTTTTTAAAAAAAAGAAGAAAAAAAACCCCCAAAACGTTGTGTTGAAGAATTTGTTAAAATTAGTTAACCAGGCAACAGGCGAGGCAGCAGAGGTCAGTACACACTCGAGAGCAAAGATGAAACCAGATTCTTGTCACAATTACCTTTTTATTGCCCTAAGCAGTTCAAGAGGGCAAAACGCAGTTTGGCTCATCATCTTATCTTGTGTTTGACGTTGTTGTGGAAGACGATGTTGATTATCTGTGATGATGACTGCAAGGAAATCTCCCTAGATACCAGCTTGTTGGAGAATAAGACTTTTTATTATGAAAGGCAATCAAGCTGAACATCAGAGATCAGATGCAGTTGTACATCTGAGAGAGATTCTGCCAATCGAAGCGCTGCCCTTTTGTGGGCACATCCACAATTTAAAGACCGTCAGACATCTTCATGCATGTTCATTATATCACTAATTTATGATGGGATAAGATGAGAAATGGCAACCCTTTTAAACATACTTGGGTATCGGACACCAGACTCTTTGCCCTCAAAGTGAGTAAGGAACAAGGAGCTCACTAAGAGTGAGAAAGTTACATCACTGATTTAGAAGATTTCAAACGAATGTGACCTTCCTATATCATCCTGGCATTAATGGCTCTCTGCTCCCTTACTGTAAACAGACACGTCTGCATCTCATGAGTGTGGCGGGTGAAATTCAAATTCCCCCAATGAGCTCATTACTAAAGCATGTGGCCGTATAACAAACCAACAGGATCATAAAACAAGTATGACCCCTTCATCCACCACCCTAACCGTTGGGCTCCTATATACACAGGAGTACATCTGGCTCTCATTCACGTAGCAGTGAACATCACCTTATATGGCTCTATAGAGAGGACAGTAAGTAAAGAACCTACATTAAAAAAATGCTCACTGTCGTTGAATCTGGAAGATGTCAGTACACCTCACTATTTAGTTTCCAAAGTTCATATGAGTTCATTTTGTCAGGACACCTCACAACAAAAAGCAAATTGCAACAATGGCAAAATATTGAATTTTCCGTAAATCTCGAAAAATGCACACTTTCCTGCACCACTGTGGTAAATTGACTGAATTAAAATGTGGTTCTATAAAACCGGGGTGTTGGACCTCAGCTGAGGTGTGGGCTCTATTTTATACTAATGTGGTTTCTCATTCGAATAAAAATGTATAAGGGTGAATAATGTGTTTGTATAGGTTTGGGCGACCTTGTTGAATGCTTCTGTGATCAACGTGGCCCCATCTACCTCTGTAAGTGCTGCTCCGTCAAACTCACCGACGCTGAGATCGTCGACCATGTGAGTGGGTTTGACCACCAGAGCTTGTATCTGTTGGTAAGTGAAAGGTATATTGTTCGTATAATGGCTATTGTAACTTTCAGGGAGACTTATTTGTGCTTTTCCAAAGTCAGGAGAATGTAATGCTCAATTGGTTCCCCTCATCTGCAGTTCCTACTATGTTCTACACAGCTGCACGGTCGATGAGTATGTTGTCACTTTCAGGGAACACAGAAAATCCCTCCTCCACAAGGGAATCACCAGAGGAAGAAGTTGAGGCAGTTGGCTGTTTCATATGAACGAGATAAAGGACATGGAGAGGCAACGGTTTGGACCTAAATCCTAAATTCATTGATGTAACAGTTGTGTGGAGGATATTTTGTCGTTTTATTTGGCCAAATAAGGCGCAGGCTCTTTCTTCCCCGGGCGACTTCAGAGTCTCACACCCAGCCACAGCCAGGCTGGCCTCTTAAATACTGACATTCTAACCTCGGACTCGTGGACTCGTTGGCTAGAACTTGACCTCTGTCCTGTTTCCCACCATTTGGAAAACGGGTTGAACTCAATTTGCTGCATGAGCGAACAGTCAAGAATCTTCCCTGTAGTTTGCCAGTGGGCTGTTTCACTGATGTGTTTAATTGATTTTTGACCATCAGGTTGTTGATGTGGATGAGGAGGTTTTTAGCAGGATCTCGAAACAAAGCTTTCATTCAGGTGAGTGTGTAACCCTTCTTTCCGACTGATGATCAACATTTCTGGCTAATTTCCTTGTTTTGCTTTGTCAGCTTTACAGGCTCTACGGCCGATTCTGACTTGGCAGAACGGCTGTTCTCCACTCCCTTTAAATCCAGCTCCACCTGCCACGCAACCTGTGCAGGTCTCAGTCGCTCCTCATCTTCAACCTGCTCTTCAATCCGGGAGAGACGACATCCAGGTCAGTCGATGTTTTCTTGGTATTGTAGTTTATTCTTGGGTTTCTTCTGGTGTGATGATGAATGCAAGGAAGAGTCTGTGATACCAGCTTGTTGGACATTAAGACTTTTATTGTGAAAGGCAATCAAGCGGAGTACCAGAGATCAGTGAGGTCTAATATCTTCTAGACGCTAACCCTTGACCCAGCTCTGTATGTCAAGAGGTCATTTGAGGACATTCCAATACACATGTATGTAGTTCATTTGTTGAACACAGACATGTTTTGAGTTCAGTTCTCTTTCCCATGAGAAGGTGGACACTCCTCTCCCCGAGAGCCAGCAATGGTATTTTCTGAATGCCATCTATATGAGAACCACAGGTGTTTTTTGTGTCGATAGGAGCTCCAAAAGTCCAAGGTGATGGATGTTTTTAACAGTCAGATCCTCGATACATTTTTCAACATTTTATGGCAGAAACCTCAGAATGTAGGACAGGCAGACGATGGTAAAGTTTCATGTGATGACGAGATGCTTCATGGTTGTTTTTACGTCCAATAAATAGTTGTTTGTTTTTTGCAGACGATTATTATTGATCCTGAAGACGAGGAAATGCAGCCATCCCTGATAAAGGCACCCACTTCCGTCATGGCTGAAACCTCCAAAGCAACTCAAAAAACATCAAGTCCTCATGTGTCCAAAATTGGGACCAACACGACTGTGGAAAGACAGAAACTCTCTCCCAACAAAGTGGAGATGGCTCAGACCGAACACACTCCTGCCACAGCAACCCACTCTAAACCTAAGGTGCCCGTTTACAAACGCATGGGCAATTCTTCCAAGTGTTCACCAGGCGGTGCTCACTCAACAACTGTCCCTACACTTGCTGCAAATACATCCAGCGCGAGCGCCTTCACCACCGTGTCAGGTGCCTCTGCAGCCATCACCAAACCAGCAGCAACCACCACCATCTGCACTGCAACCTCCTCCGAACCCACAACGGTCTCCATTAAGCAGACGGGTAGAACCTCTGCTTCCAGCGCGTGCATCTCCAGTGTGGCCCCGGCCGCAAAATCCGCCAGACTGACTAAACCGACGGCGGACACATTTGGAGCAGCCTCCGAAACGACGGTGACGACACCTAAACCGAGACCTGCCTCTGGGACGGCGCCGATGGCAGAATCTGAGACGAGTGTGTTAAATGCAGTCGCTGCTGCAGAGTCGAAAACACAGTCCACTGCTGCCACGGACCCCACCACTGGAAACACAAAAAAACCTCGACTGGGTATATTTTTTTTTTTTTCATTCATTTTTTTTCCACTTTCTTTTAGGCGCCTTGTGATTTCAGTGGGTTCCATGTATTTGTCCCAACAGGCTTACACAAGATTATCACTGTGACCTCCGGAAACAAGCGGCAGGTCTACTGCCAGGTGTGTGTGGTCAGGCTGAATGAATCCAAACACCTCTCCAGCAAGGCACATGTGATTCAGTGTGTGGTGAGTTCCTATTAACATTTTCTTTTATAGGCTATATGCAATGTTAAAACCCAATTAACACTACAGGTTATTTAGAAATGTTGAAGCATGGGCGAAAATGACACAACACTTTGTTAGACATTGTTTCCCTGTTGAAACCCTCCTCCACCAACCATGGATGGTTTCCACAGACTTAGTAATAAAACCAAGTTTGAACACCACACAGGTTATATTCATTGACTTCATTGTCGGTGTGAAAATAGCCTTCACCTCTACTGTCTTAATTTAATGATCTCATAAATAAAGGCAGTATACTTGATTTAAACTGTGAACTCTGAATTATCCAGAAAAAGATGTATCCTGGAGTCCTCTCAAAGATTTCGGAGTCGGCGGGGAAGATCGACATGGTGGTTGCCGACTTGGCCGAGATTGAGAAGAAACTTGGGAACTGGAAGTGCCAGGTAACAGACACACCTGCACCTACACAGCGAAAAATGGTTATGTCAATATGACTCAAAGTATATGTGTTAATCCTTGTACAGTTTGTATTGTAGGAGGGAAAATATATCACAAAGGAGATAAAAGATATCTGCAAGAGAGAATATATCAGTCAGGTTGCCTTGACTTGACTGTAGCAGGCTACCGAAACATCAGGAGATAATTAGCATAGGCTACAGTACACAACACACACACACTGTTGATACGTGTGCTGGTTAATGTCTAAGGGAAAGAAGTATTGAAAAATAGTTTAGACAGGGAGTCTGGGGAAATAACAGGATGCCACACACACACACACACACACACACTCTGATTAAGGTATAAATCACTCTGTAACTAGGAGAAATCTCCATCTACGTTGTTAGTGGGGCTGCTGTGAATCGAGGAGATTCCCCCCCCTCACACCTGTGTCTCCACCATTTCATTCCTCTCTCGATCCATCTCTTTTCGCCACAGCAGTATCACCTCATCTCTAGACTCTGTGCACAGACGTTAGGGTTTAAGCTCATTGTTTCTGTTGAAGACTGACTTGTGTATCCACGTGATCCCGATAATGACCTTTTGGTGACAGAATATTTCTTTGTGCCAGAGCGTTGAAGTGACGGATGAGGTGTATTATGAGCTGCGTGATCGCCTGGATGCCAAAGCGGGTAAAGATATTCTCATATCCCAAAAGAGGAATCCGAGTTCTGTGACTGCCGATGAGAGATGTTTTCTAGACATTAACAGGCCTGGAATCAATATAAATGAATTTATGAATTTGAAAATGATTATCATGGAAGTGAACAGTGATCCTCCCTTTCTTTCTCCTCAGCCATAGAGAGACTGAGAATAATGCTGGGACAGTCCCTGTCGCCCTGTCACTCTCCAGATGATCCTGAGGAATCGTTAAGACTGAAGCTTCTCCTCAGTTCATACGAGACTTCAAAACCGAATGATGGTAAATCCAAGTCTCATCATTGAGCACCAGCGTTAATTACCGTTTGAGCCTTTAACTTTTTACTGGCAATCCCTTTTTAAAGGTGCAGTGTGTAAGATTTGGTAACATCTAGAGGTGAAGTTGCATGTTGTATCATCTCCTCACCCTCACCCCTCTGAACATGCAGGAGAACCTCTGTTAGACTTCAGTTGTCGTTAAAACTCAAAATTGGTTCAGTATGTCCACTGTAAAAAAAAAAAAACATGGCGGCCTCCATAGAGAGGACCCCCCCCCATGTAAATATACACGAATGGGCTCATTTAAGGCTAATGGAGAAAAAATACATTTAGGTCATTACAAATTCATGAAAATCTATGCAAAATTGTTTTGTAATATAGTTAGACGTGACAAAAATGACCAAAATCGTACACACTGCACCTTTTTATTAAAAAAACAAACAAACAAAAAAACACCTATAAATGTGACTCGCTGATCACCTCATCAGATCAATTCTGTTTTCTTTTCAGTGCCTGGCACATCGCAGCATGAAGGGCCAGATATTTTCAGCCAAGCAGAACAGGAGGATGTCTGTGCTCCAGGTGAGAACTGAAATAAAATGTGTAAGCGCTGAGTAATCGGAAGGTTTACATAAATGTAACCTTCTCCTCAGTCCTCATATCACTGCACCTCCATTTCAGACTAGATTTAAAAACATTGGTTGCTGCCCTTTCAAATACAAGGCTTTTAATTTGACAAGGTGAATATGAATATCATCATGGATTCATCAGATGGAACTGGCTGTATGTGCAAATACCATCAGAACCCAGACTAAGCAATGCTTCCTCGCCATATATGGGAATGTGGGCACGTGTCATTATGAATGTCGACAAGGCCCGTCCATTAAAGAAAAACTACCGTAGACCGACTTGAATCTGAAATGATATCTACGACAATCCATCCAGGCAATCTTTACTTTTCTATTCAGACCCTGTCAAACGCAGAAGGTTGGACCCAGATCAGGGGGAACAGGCTCAGGACCAAGTCTCATCCACAGTTCAGAGTCCTGGTAAACTCCAAGTCAATATCTTGTTCTTTTTCCTGCAGTGGATAAATTGATTTGGTTGCCATTTTGCCGTTTGTCTCCCTCTTCCTGACAACCCCCTCTAATTCTTATCCCCCACTAGACCATGTCCCTGAGGAACTTGGTCATGAAGATCCTCCCGCCCAAACCACACGAAAATCCCAGGAGACACTGGAGACGAGTGACTCGGAGATAATTCGAATGTCCTCCAGCCCAGGACCGTCCTCCGGACTTTGGATGGACATCGAGGAGCAAGAGCAGTCGAGCCCCGACCTGAAAGAAGAATGTTCAGCAACGCCTGAACCTGAGCAGGACATTCCCTCGGAGGTGCTCCCGAGTCTTTCACCTGGTAGGTGTTAAGTCACACCTCGGGAATCTGTTGGCTTTTTCCGATTAATGCTCTCATGTGTCGTTTTTGTATTGGTGCCACCACAGAGGAGAGAAACCAGGACGGCAGTCTCCTATCAACCTACTTGAGTGAGAGACAAAACAAAAGTGAACCAATCATAGGTGGGTGTGCCGGTCCTTGAACAACTGTCCCTCTGAGCCCCCTGTATTTGATGATGATTCAAAAAGTAGACACGACCTCAACAAAGGCATGTCTTCATCAGGTCTGAACAGTGTGTGGGAGTGTCAGGGTGCATCTGGTAGTTTGCACTTCTTGTGCGAGAGCTGTGAGGAGACGCTCTCCCTTCATGACATCTTACAGCACATGGTCCAGACTGAGCACTCATGGAACTGCATGGTGAGTCGGTGTCCTGAGTAAATCACCAGTATCGTCCTGTACCCAGAGGGTCATGGGTTCAATTCATGCTGAAGTATGTAACCCCACGTTCACCCCTTGGATGGCAGCTACTTACCCCCGAATCCTGATATCGGATAAGCAGCAGCAGAAGATGGAAAATAAAGATGTTTCCCTCACAACTCTAGTGTAATATGAATATTCTTGTCTTTCAGCGGAAGTATTATGCTCATTTCCTGAGGAGTTTCTGGCTGCTCGGGGATCTGACCAATGACAACAAGATGACAATTCTGTATCATGTTGTGGACTTAATCTCAGTAAGAGAATCCGTCAGCCAAGTGGATGCCCAGGTATCGTATCAGAAGTCTTTATTGCTTTCCCACATGTAGTCGTTTCAATCCAACATGCTATTAGTTTGCCCTTTTTCCGGGATTCTGTAAAAACATGGAGGTGCGTTGTGGCGGTCTCTGTAGGCGAGGACCCACCACCGAGTTGGTGAAATATTTGTTGTGGTGTTGATAAACTACAAATAAGTCGTGTCTCTTACCTTCAGCTTTAGTAACCTAAAACTAAACTGACTGGATTTTTGCTCGTTGTGTTTTCAGTGTGTCCAGCTGAGACCTGAGCTGATGGAACGCATGCGGACATCTCCATTCAGTGAAGGTAAGCGTTGGTGCGTCAGCTGCCGTTTCAGTCTTGCAGGTGTATGTGACTTCACAGTAACTGGCGTCAACTGTGTCTTTTTGTAGCCTTACAGATTGTGAGAGGAGTAAAGGAGCAAGAGAAACGGTCGCTCTTGTGTCCGCTTGCAAGTTCTCCTCAGCAGAATGGTGAGTCCCACCAGCCCAGTATTTTCACTGCCAAACCTAAAGGTCCAATGTGTTTGATTAGATTTGATTGCATCATCGTCAGAACGTGCAAATTGTTGCATAACCCTATACTTTCCATCATTTAAGCTTTTAACCGAAAACTATTATGCTGTTGCCTCAAAAGTCTGCTTCTGTGAGAAGTATAGATGAGTTGTCAATCACCCGACGGTGAAAGTAGCAAGTACTTACGTGACCATCTGAATAACGGAGCAGACAATTGCTCACGCGGATCAGAGCTGCATCCAGCAAGGCAGGGCTATCAAGCAGACGACGTAGAATGTGACCTTGTCTCGAGTTGTTGTCGGACACACTATCTCTGACCTTGGGCTCCTTACTTTGACAAACCCACAGATGCGCATTATGCGCTTTACATGACGACCGTAGGTGAAAGGAACACTGTAAACTGCACGATATGTCGCTTCATTTGGAATATGTGGATCTCCCTTCCCTTCTGCCGGTGATTTCTGTCTCTTTGTACATATATCGCGCACACACACATACACACTTTCTCTCTATCTTTACAGACAGTCTCACTCTCTGTATGACTGTGTGTGAGCTCATCCGGGCTTCCTCTGGCGTGATGTTGATGAATGCAAGGAAAACTCTGATACCAGCTTGTTGTAGAATAAGACTTTTATTGTGAAAGGCAATCAAGCTGAGTATCAGAGATCAGATGCAGCCGTTCGTGTGAGAGAGTTTGTCAATCGAAGCTCTGCCCTTTGTGGGGCTGACATCCACGATGTAAATACTGTAAGACATCTTAAAGGTGCAGATTTGGTGACCTCTAGAGGAGAAGTTGCATGTTGTATCATCACCTCACCTTTCTGAACATGCAGGAGAAACTATGATAGACTTTGGTTTTCATTCAAACTCAAAACATCTACTTCTACCACTGTAAAAACATGCCGGGCTCCATAGAGAGGACCACCTCCTCGTGTAAATATACTTTATTTAAAAAAAAAATTTTTTTTCCATTTGTGTCATTATAAATTCATGAAAATGTCAGTATGTAATTGTTTTGTGATATTCTTAGAAGTGACAAAAATGGCAAAAATCTTACCCACTGCACCTTTAATGCATATTCATCATATCACTCATTTATGATGGGATAAGATGAGAAATGCCAAACATACTTGGGTATAGGACACCAGACTCTTTGCCCTCGAAGTGAGTAAGGAACAAGGAGCTCACTAAGAGTGAGAAAGTTACATCACTGATTTACACGATTCCAAACAAATGTGACAGAGACACGTCTGCTTCTCATGAGCGTGGTGGGTGAAATTCAATTGATTATCATCTTCATATGGAACACATAGGTGTGTATTGGAGTATCCTCCAGTTTACGTCTGGCTGTACTGGGCATGTTGAAATGTTGTTGAAATCAAATCTTCAATGATGGTTAAAGGTGCAGTGTGCCAGATTTTGGTCATTTTTGTCACTTATGAATATAATACAAAACAATTACATACTGACATCTTCGTGAATTTTATAATCGGCTAAATGTGTTATTTTTCTTGCATTACCCTTAGATGAGCCCATTCATGTATACTGACATGAGGAGCGGGTCCTGTCTACGGGGGCCGCCATGTTTTTACAGTGGTAAAAGTGGACGTACTAAACATCTTTTGAGTTTTAATGACAACTGAAGTCTAACATGGGTTCTCCTGCACGTTCAGAAGAGTGAGGGTGAGGTGATGGATACTACATGCAGCTTCACCTCCAGAGGTCACCAAATCTTACACACTGCACCTTTAATGGTCGCTTGAAATAGTCACCATAATCTGTCTTCCATGTACAGCATTATTAGTTTCCTCCTGTCTAAGTTGCAGCTGCTGCCATCCCAGAGCAGTGTCCTTGGAGCTGACACACTGAAGTATGTAAGGAGATAAGACACAGCCCCCCCCCCCGCGCAAAAACCCTCTCAGCAGATGGTCTCCACGGAGACGAGACGTGGTTAATAGTACTGTCCATGGTCCATCATGACACCTATGTCCAATACAAACCACTGACGCACACCAAAGAAGTTTGACTCTGGCGGTGGTTGTGAGCGATTCAGTTAACTCACGTGCATTCAAAACTAAAACAATCTTTTTGTAGGATCAAGACAACAAGCAGCAGCACATCCTTCACGGGAAGAGACTGTGACCGGCGGAGATTGTGGTGCCATCAAACACCAGAAAGTCTCGAGTCCTCTGGATGTGTCCAGTGTCTCTACTCGGGCTCTTCCTGTTCTCTCTCCCATCCCTGTTGCAAGCACAAGTGCCATTCCCCAAGAAACCCCCATGAATGTTTTGTCGCCCCTGGAACAATCGCAGCCAAACCTCATCTCCAAGCTGCAGGTGAAACGTGAAGAGACAGAATACCAGGCGCCTCAAACAGCCGATCTGTCCATTGAGACGCCGATGACCCAACTGGGAGGTTACGCACCAGGCAATCTCACGCATGGCTCACAGCCGCCGCATCAGCCGAGCCCTGGACCAGCTCCTGAGTCCTGTGTTAGACCGGCCGCGAGCTTTATCCCCCGGTCCGGAGGGGAGACTGAAACAGGACCTGGATCTGACCAAGAGGGGTCTACTGTTGTGAACTGGTCAATGGTTAATCACCTCATAGAGCTGGTGAAGCAGAGGAAGTCTGAGACCATTCTGTCCCCTTGTAAGCCAGCCCTGGGCCACGCTGAGGCTACACCCGAATGCACCGACAATTCAAAGGCGGTGCAAACAGAAGTGAAAATGGAATTCAAGTCGACACGATGGAATTGTCGTCAGGTTGCAACTAGTGTAGAAAATCATCCCATCAGATCCTCAGCAAGCGTGAAGTCAAACTATGACCATCAACGTGTCGTCCCACATGCTTTGTCTCCCGTCGACTCATCTCCGGCGCAGAACTCAAGAGCAACAAGTGACCCGGTGTCCTCGGGTATCGTCGTCAACTCCGTCAGCACCGCTCGCCCCCATCAACTACAGCACCAGAGTAGCAGCCACGCTCAGAACAGTTTGGGACACAAGAGCAAACCACAGCCTCATCTGACCAGTATGGCCTCCAACTCCGACACAGTGGCGGACAGCATCGGTGTTGGTCAGCAAGACACAGTTCTTGGTGTTGGTCAGCAAGACACAGTTCTTGGTGTTGGTCAGCAGCCCATTCCCTTTGCAAGCATCACAAATGCCCAGTGCCACAACATGAACTGGAAACCAAATGATCACCTCAACAGACGGGAACATCCTGAGGCGAAAGGAGGAACTCGGGACACTCACGGTTTCCCCGCAGTCCAAAACGCCAGTGTCGCACCCGTGTCGTCGGGTGGGTTCAGTCAGTACACCCTCACTTCTTATCTCCGGAATAGATCTGATTCTGAGAACTCTGCTGGATATACACCACCAGTCAGACAGATGGTTTATCCTCAGAGTTCATACCAACATGAACATGCTTCATGCCTGTTCTACCCAACTGTTGCTAACCAAGAGCACGTTCGTCAGCAAGCCTATGCTAACGTTTACCCACCTCCACCGCTACAAAGAAGCGTCATCTTGGATCAGCAGCAGCAGCAGCTGAGGCAGCAGCAGGAGGAGCAGCTGCAGCAGTGGCGGCAGCAGCAGCCAAGGGAGCAGGAGCATCGACAGCAGTGGCAGCAGCAGCATCTGCAGCAGCAGCCACACCATTGCCCATGGACGACCACTGCCCCGTCTTCCCGTTTTGGCAGCTCCACCAATGACACTGTGAATAGTGGAGCTGGTCCTTTGGCCAATCCACACAGCTTCTCCCAAACTCCCTCTGGCCTGAATGTGCCCAGCACCAGCGGAGTCATTCCGATGCAGAGCAGCAGCAACGCAATGCCACAGAACTTTTACCAGGTTTACAACAGACCTCCAACTTTTAACACCCCTCCTCGCCACCCATCGTAAAATAATCCCTCCGATTAGTGCAGGTCCTTCTTTGTAAGACCCGTTCAACCAACCGAATACCAAGTTGCGTATTCTAAATTTGGTTTCTGCCATGAAGCTGTGAGATTGGTTTAGAAGTGTGAGACCACAGAGAAGCGAGCTCACGTTGTTACTGTTTACCTAATAAAGTGAGTCACCTAGTGTCCATGTTTTTGACTGTACAGGGACAGTCATTTTTATTTTTGTTTTGTGTTTTGAAGTTAAACTTAATCTATAGAATACATGTTAAGTGTTCTGAGAAAGAGAGGCACTTTTATTATTGTGGAAGAATCTTTATCGTTTAAAGGGAAACCTTGTAACTCTGTGCCCTTGTCTTATTTTCTACATGTTCATGAATGCACAGTGCTGATCTGTATGTTTCGATGTCTCTGCTTTGGGAAGATGTGCTTCTTCAGATTGCCGAACCTTGAAAACATTTTATCTTTTTAAAAATGTGGCGTTCTCTTGTAAGCTCCGAGTTATTGTACTTTAAAAAGTAGTATATTCCTTATTTTGAATACAAAGGATGGTTTTGTAAAAAGGTGCTGATGGTCGGTTTGATAGTTTTAACATTTTGAGAAGTTAACTGTTTTCTGACTTATATTCATATTGTTTTGCATAATAAAGACAAAATAAAACCTGTTGTGTGTGACATTTAATCAGTTGTTTTAACTTGACAGGGCAACAATAGAAGATATTCACTGTATCCAGACTCCAGATACGATTTTCTTCCTGCCTGGAGTCGAGGAAAAAGACTGAAGAAGGTTGCATTCACCAAAAATGTACTCTCTGGCCCAAGAGAGAAACACCACACCGAACCACACGGCAGAGAGTAGTGTGAGTAAATGCCCCCTGATCAGAAGTTTGAACCCCTTCTTATCCTCCTCTCTGTGCCCCAGATGGACATCTGCCACACCAAGGAGTTCCTGCTTAGGCATTAAAATGATTACTTCTAAACAATAGGCATTGTCCACTCGGTTGATTCCTTCTCTAACCTCAGGAGGATAGGAGGAGGTTCTGTCGCACACAGAAAAGGGGTTTACTACCTGGGAACAGCATTCTCACCTAAACATTTGTTTCCAACAAGGGTTAGACAACTGACATACAAAGACTATTGTAAGAATGACACATTAACAAGCTAAAGAGTACTACACTAGAATGGAACAATAGTGATGTGTTAAACATTTCCACCATAGTTTGCCCACTGTCATGTACATGAGAGCCGGATGTGTTTTGGTGTAGATAGGAGCCGTACGTGCCAAGGTGATGGACGAAGGGGTCACACTTGTTTTCAGCTCTATCAATCAGTTATACCATCGTATTCTTTGGGATTGAGCTCATTGGGGGATGTCCCTTAGCCACTTCGGGTCCTGTGCCCAAGTGTGGTTAAAAAAATTTGGTGTCTAATTTTAGCCAATCATACAATAGCGATGTTATGCATTAAGATGTCTTCCAGTCTTTACATTGTGGATGTCAGCCCCGCAATGGCTGGACCTTCGACTGGCAGGGGTCTCTCTCAGCTGAACAGCTGAGTCTGATCTCTGGTACTCAGCTTGATCGCCTTTCACAATAAAAGTCTTATTCTCCAACAAGCTGGTATCACAGAGTTTCAACTACATCGCACCAGAAGGAGCCAGAGGATAAACAACAGTTCTCATTTAGGGTGAAACACAAGGGATATTTACTTTTCACCATAACGATTTCATATGGAATCCATGGGTGTGTGTTGGAGTGTCCTTCATCTCTGGCTCTACTGGAGTTTCACAACCAGTGAGACTGGGTTCAGTCTTAGATCTGCGCAAAATATTGGACTTCTCCAGCTACACTCAGGGAAATGTGATGTTCATGACTGTCCACCTCATATTTCACTCCAGTGGGTCCTCACACACACACACGCCAACGCCTCCTCACTGCGCATGCGCCCCTCTGTCTGGCCCAATCAGAGAAATGAAAGTCTTAAGTGTGTTTATTTTGAGGGACCACACAGTGGCCGATGTTAAATCAGTGAGCGGAGTTCAGCTTCTCAGTCATCGGTAAGCAGGAAGCTTCTTTTTTTTCCGTTTTAATGGATTCACACAGAAGTCGTGATACATACTGTGAACCGATGTTACCGGACTGTAATTACTGATTGTTACGAATAACTAGTGGACAACACTTTAAAGAATGCGTTAGAATGCCGGAACCTTTAATCTCCTTGTTTCAGAAATACTTAGTTCCCCCCCTCTGGGGCGTTTGGGGGCTCAGTAAAACTAAACGAATGTTGTGTGTGTGTATGTTCCATGAACGAGAAAGGCTGTGGTGTTACAGTTGTGTGAAAATGCGTCATAAAGTGGCTAAAGTGTGTTTTTATGAGAGGTGAAGGAGCAGTTTGTGACTCCAGCGTCACATTCAAAAGTATCCAGTTGTTTGTCCACAATTCATTAAACCGCTGGGAACTTTTATTTCCGATGACTCTGACAGCACGTGAACGCACCCAACGTCAGGTTGTACTGTGTATCATGTCATAATTGACATAAATGTTGTTATATCTGTTATGTCTTTTTGTGATCTCTAAAACCAGCCAATTTCATGTTTACAGCCGCGAAAAGCTTTAATGTTCCACCTCATACATATTATACGTGATTTAATGGAATAATACAATCATACAAAGAATAACAAATAAAATACAATGCAGTTGCAAATGCAGAGTAGTGCCTGTCACCACGAGTGGATCGCGCACAGTGTCCTCTCATGATACCTCGGAGTCAGTTCCTCGCCACTCAACTGACTAACTTGAACTCTGCTGAAGTGTGTCCATTTATTCCTTCTGGGTGGCGCAAGCCTTGTTTTCGGCGCAGTAGCTCTACT
>JAFBJT010107907.1:103923-127745 GCA_016785325.1 Chascanopsetta lugubris | reverse complement strand
CCCCCCCCCCCTCTCCTGCAGGACCGACACCACGGAGCTATCTAGTTAGCATTAGCATCCATATACGTCCAGTATATGTGTTCTACACGGGGCAGACGGCGCATGGATGGTTAAACTCCCTGCAGCGAGTGGCGAACCTGCTGCAGACACACACAACACACCTGGGGGAAACACTGAGGCTGCCTCTCCCGGTTCCTCCCTCGCTACATTCTCTCGTCGAGATGTCAGCGTTCTCCGAGGCGGCTCTCGAGAAGAAACTGTCCGAGCTTAGCAACTCACAACAAAGTGTGCAGACCCTGTCACTGTGGCTCATCCACCACAGGAAACACTCCAAGACCATTGTCAATGTTTGGTCCAACGAACTAAAGAAAGGTAAGGGTGACGGGAGCCAGCTAGTCTCTCGACCAGTTCGCCGCAGGAGCCGTGAGCACGCCACTGCAGTTTATTCCTAGCACTTAGCCTGCAGGGGCTAGCTAGCTAACTTTGGTTTCTGTTGAAAGTAGCCTTGCTCACGTCAGACGTTCACAACAGCTAGCGTTAACCAACTGTGAACTGTCCACGATGGCTCGAGCTCAACAGCGTTGTAGAATTAACGTAGCATGTGTGTTGGTGTGCTTTGTTTTGTTGTTAGCCTCGGCCAAAGCTAACTCTATGGGTTTCAATGTGAGCAGACATTGGCGGTGATAGCCTCGGTCAACAACGCCTGTCTGTCAGACTCTGTAGAAGTTGAATGCTTATTGTCTTTGTTAAAGGAGCAGTGTGCAAGATTAAGGTGAAACCATTGCAACATTCATAGGCAGCAACTGAATAAAATGAAGTGTGCTTTGTGTGTTTCATCTCCCAGATGCACACATTATTGTTTTCAATATTTCGGGATGTATATTTACATCAGATGTGTGTCACTGTAGAGGCCTCCATATTGCACCACCATAATATAAAGTAGCCTGGAATGAGCAAACAACATCTAAGTTGAAATGATAAATGATTCATTGATGGCTCCCATCGTTCTCGTACAAGCTTAGCAAGAAAGTATCAGCTCGGGAATGTTCAGCTGAAACATGCATATCTATCATATTGTGAATTTTTATTTGTAACTAATACTGTACTTGCATCTTTATGCCACTATAGTACGAAACATATACAACTATTTAATATACTATGGTGAATTTAGTTATACACATTTGTAAACACATGCACAATCATTTTCACGGTTTACCAAACCCCTTGTATATTCAATCGTCAAGTAAAGATGGATTTAAATTGAACATGTTTCTTGCCCCATGGATAGATTGTAAGGTCAAATATCCTCCAGCGAGTTAACACTTGTCAACATCGAACTGTCAATACGCTGAATAAGCTCAGGAGTAAGTGGGGTTGCGAGAATAGTTTGACTGTCCAGGTTCAATAACGTATGGTACAGCTGCTGTTTGTTGCTGCTGGGGAAGACGGGTCATCGGGAACATTTGGCTTCACCCAAAGTTGTTCTAACAACTCTTTTAAAAAAAAAGTGTATTTGTCAGAGATCACGTACAGTGGACATTTGTATTTGTACAAAAAAATCCATATCAGCTCTATCAGTTATTGGCTTCAGTGTTTATTCATGATTTGACCTCATAAATCAATATCCCCCATTCACAGCAAGATATAAGGTGAGATGCAAAGATCAGGAGGGGCATGGATTGCTCTCTGGTTTTTCAGTTCAAAGATGTTTATTGTGACAAACATGTGTACAGTGAACTGCTACTGTAAATGCTACCTCTATATTTGCAGACTACATCACTGAGCTGTTGGGAATATTTTTGACCTCAAAGCTCCGGTGCTTTGCCACAGTTGTATCTAATGGGGGGCACTTTCCCTACTGATATCCCAAGTGGATGTTGTATTTTTGGAGTCCTGTCTGAGGAGTGTGGAGTGGGAATAGATACGGGGGCACAGTTCTCTGGAGCTTTGTACTCGGCTCAGACTGTGACCTGTGCAACAACACACCCACAAACACACACATGTAATGATGATCACGAAATTGAAAAGTCTGGATTTACTTGTAACATGAAGCTCTTTTGTGTTTTTGCCCCTAAAGTATTTATGAAGAGAAAGTGAGGATGGACAGATGGTTGTAGTGTTGAAAATGATTATGATGTTCATTGCTGAATCTGTGTTTATCGTAACCCGATGTTTGTTTGCATGCAGCTCAGGTACCGCGCAAGTTGACCTTCCTGTACCTGGCCAATGACGTCATTCAGAACAGCAAGAGGAAAGGACCCGAGTTCACCCAGGACTTTGCACCCGTCATCGTCGATGCATTCAAACACGTGTACAGGTCAGATTTCACATCACAGACCAAAGCAGACAGTCGTACTTAGTGCTGGACGATATGGACAAAATCCTCTATCACGATATAGATCATTTTATATCACGATATAGATCATTTTATATCACGATAACGATATACCACGATATAGTACGCTTTGTTATTCTATTGAAAATGATACAAGATACTACATGACTGCTTACTTGTTTCTCACTTTATTTGGAAGTGACATTAAACAGAACTGTCACAAATGAGAAAAAGACCTCCAGTCGTGCAGCAATATGAAATTATCATTTGTCAACAGAAGAGCAGATGTAGATCAACAGTCCTACACTTCTTAGGTTGCCGTTTGTAAACACACCACTGAGTTGTTCCCTCCTCCCCTGCCCAACAGCAACAACAGCAGTGCAAGCCTCTCTTATTGTATGAACTGTCTCTGTGGTGTCTCCCTCTGTGCAGTGAGGGTGAGGACGGCTGTAAGAAACAGCTGGGACGAGTTCTGTCCATCTGGCAGGAGAGAGCTGTGTACGAGAACAACCTGCTGGACCAACTCTCACAAGTCCTGTGTAAGTTTTCCTCCCGGCGACCCGCCGCTGTGTTTCAGCATCAGCCCGTATCGCCGGAAGCTCGCGGATCTCATTGTTTTTTGTTTTTTAATTCAATCAGGCATCGACTGTCTCTGCTCGTTTCATACGTTCACTGTAGAGTATATCACATGAAGGTTGTGGCCTTAATGCAGTGTGAATGATGCAAGAAAGAAAACACTGGAGACTCTCTCATAGGCCAACGCAGCCATGTAAAGTTTTTTTTTTCTGTTCAGATGGAGAAAAAAAGACAAAGAAGAGGACGTATGAGCAGATCCAACCAGCTGATGATGACTTTGCCTCCCAGAGCTCCCCCTCAGAGCCCCCACAGGTACTGCTCTCATGAATTCAACAAAATACCTTCGCCCATCACGTCTCTTTGAATCATCGTGTCTTGCTGCTTAATTCGGCTACTTCTGAAAAGACCTGCTCTCAATTGCCCTTGAAATGTTTTTCATGTTCGACGTAGACACTCAATCCTTGAGGTCATTGACCATTGCCCCCTCTTCTCCCCTCCTCCTCCTCCTCCTCTCACCCACTCTCCCTCAGACGGGGGAGTTAATCCGGGCTCTGCAGGAGCTGGAGAACGCAGCCTCCAGTGACTCGCTGCTGCGTCAGCGAATCTCCTCGCTTCCTGCCGAGGTGCAGGACTCGTCGCTGCTTCACAGGATCACAGGTAGGAGGCAGGACGCAGCACATTGTGGTGGATACACTCACTCAGCATGTTATTAGGGACACTGCACTAATACACGAGCTGCAGCATCAGCTCACTGATGCAAGAAATCCCTCGAGGTTCTGGCCCCGTGTCAATATGGTGACATCTCACTTAGTGTTGTGGATTCAGATCCGGGGACTGAAGCTCGCGTATTGTCATTTGTGTGTGTGTGTGTGTGTTTGTGTCTTTACGTCAGAGCAACATGCACCATCATACTTAGTACACTATCAGCAGTTTACGCAATATCTGAATCATAAATCTACATCAGCGGCTCGCTGATTACTGGCTGTAGTAGGTTTCTCTTCACCTTCTTCATACAAGCATCAATAATAATGTTAAACTCAAATTTTTGAGAATGTGCTCAAACTGTCTCCATCTCTCTCTCTCTCTCTCCCTCTCTCCCTCTCCCTCTCTCCTTGTGTGACCTCAGATAAAGAATCGGGCGAGCGGCTGTCCCGCCTGGTGGAGGACGCCTGCATGCTCCTGGCAGACTACAGCGGTCGGCTGGCGGCCGAGATCGACGACCGGAGGCAGCTCACGCGCACGCTAACCGTCTTCCTGCAAAGCCAGAGGGACGGCCTGGCCCAGAACGAGCAGAAACTGGAAGTGCGTAACTCACTTTCTTTCTTCCTTTTACGTCTCGTACGTCCGTCTCGTCTCACTCACCCCTGTGTCTCTGGTTCTCATCCGTCTGTGTCTCGTCGGTCCACATTTTGGCGCGCGTCACGTATTTCAGCTTCGGGTGCAAACCGCACCCGCGCGTCCTCGTGTGAATGTGATTTGAGCGTGAGGCCTGGAAATGTTTGTCATTACCTACATTCTGCCCATGTGTGATTTTCCCTCATCACCGTTGTAAACAGCCTTTACGCAGCTGATTTGACTCGGTCCCTCGCGGTAAGTATGGTCCAAATGTGTGATGAAGGTTCAACGTGTTGTTGCTTTCTTCGTGTTGTTGACATTAACTGTCCAGCCTTTATTCACAGGAAGCCAAGAGGATAACCCCTCTGATTTCTGTATCCTCGTCCCATCACATCCTCTGTAATAAAAGAAATGAAAATAAAAGATGAAAATAATTTTGTGATTGCTTTATTTTCCTCTTAAAGGTTCAGTGTGTAGGATTTAGTATGTTTCATGTTGCAGCTGAATGCCCTTCTCCTCCAAACATGCAGGAAAACCTTTGGTAACCTTCAGTTACAATTTTAAATAAAGCTTAGTTTGTCCATTCAGGGCTTCTGTAAAAAAAACAAAAAAAACATGGTGGCCTTTGTAAAGAGGACCTCCTCTGAAATGATTTCACTCAGTTGGTTACACACACACAATTTTGTTCATCTCTGCAAATAGGTAATTCAACTAGAATCTTACACACTGCACCTTTAACACTCTCCTAGTGGTGTTTACGTTGATTGAACTCCTAAAGCTGTTTTTGATGGTCCTGGAATTCTGATGTTCATCTCAAACCAAAGACTTGAATGGTATTATTATGGTTTTTGAACTGTGTGAGTCGTACTAAGCCTCTAATGTTTCCACGACACACCTTCACACACCAGCCATCACATATACAACATTGTAGAAATGGCATGTGCTGCCAGACTAGAGAAGAAATAAACCCCATATTGTCACTGTGTCTAAAAGGCTTTGAAATAAATGCATATACAGGAAGTAGGATGAAATATTGAGATGGTTCAATACCCTTTCACTCCTGTGTGCTCTTGTGCCCTTTGACCCCTAAAAGGCCTTTTATATACTCTACATACATGGTGTGGAATGTCAACAAACGTTTAAAAGCCGAGTTAAACGTGGAGAAATACGCATGACTCTCTTACATTAAACATTTCATCCAAGGGATTGTGGTTTTGGATTGGAGCCTTTGGAGTTGTATCCAGATTTTCAATCCATGCAGTAAAACTACAACGACGCCAATAAAACACAAACGCATTGCCATGTTCATCCAACATCTGTACGGTCGGAGTGAGCCCCTCTTACTGCATCTCAACCTATGCTTCGCCGCGACAGACCTCCAGGTCACGACTCTTAGCGTTGAGACTCGGCACCGGTCCACAAAGTTCACTGTGAGCGCTGTGATCTTCCGCCTCTGACAGACCTTTTCTCCTGTGGACCTCTTTCAGGAATACAAACGCAAACTGGCCCGGGTGACCCAGGTCCGCAAGGAGCTGCGTTCACGCCTCAACAATCTCCCGGGGTGACCCGGCGACTCTCGGACCCGAGTGTCCGGTCTCCTCCGCCTGCCCCCTCGACGTCTGATCAGCGATTGTTGCCACAGCATCTCGTCCCTTGATTTCTGGACAGCGTCTTTGCCTGTGTTGATGACCTGTGGTTCTCCTTCACGTTAATTTATCCACTCTGGTTAACAGATGTTTTCTGTTTGTCATCAGCACCTGAAGATTCAGTGTCACCAGACGCTTTGGCCCCTGACCCTGTAACTTTTACAGCTTTAAAATGGAATGGATGATGCCGGTGTGATATTTTTGTATTTATAGCCTTGTAGGACAATTCCGCATCAAGAGTGTTTCCCCTTAGTGTTACCACCCGACATGATTCGCAGTATTTTGTCTTGTCTGATTTGTTTTCAGCGCTTGGTTTTAGATCATTGCAGGAGATTTTCCTTCAAACTCATCCTTTTTTTCCTTTCTTTCTTTAAAAAAAACTGCATTGTAACATAGAGACTCATGTTCTCGTGAAAACAGTGGGAAACCATATTCAGACACTGAGAAGCCATGGTCCTCAAAGCAACATATGTAATAATAAGTTACATAAAGATCCTTGGTGGGGTGATTGTACATATTGAAAAAGGCATGTGTATATACAGTCGGAAGGAGTCTGACGTGGTTATTCAGACAAAGCACTGAAGTCTCCTCTGCTCTGCACCGTCATGATAACCACACACAGTGACTGAGGGAGTGTGTTGTCACCTCGCGCTTCATGACCGTATCCGCAAACGGACTGAAAGCTGTGCAGACGCCTCGCACGGCTTCACAAGTGCCCCGGTTTCCAAAAGTCTGACATAAGAAAAAAGGCATTTTTTTCCCTTTGAAGCAAAAATATTCAAAGAACCGAAATAAATGGAAACATGTACAAATCCCTGCAAACCAGTGTGTTGTTTGTGTGTGATGCCTGTTGGACAAAGGGTGGGAATGAACATTGTTTAAATAGTACAAACATGATCAGGGGACAGCAACACCTGCACCTGCTGAATATTCATGGGGTTTTTTTTGCACTAAATATATCAACATAAAGGACTAGTGTGTAGAGTTTGTGATATATGGAGGTAAAGTTACATGTTCAGCTGATTACCCCTTCAAAGCAAGCAGAAAAACATATATGGTGGTCTCCATCAAAACTCATAACATGGTGTTTATAGAGAGAACACAACTCTGATGCAAATCTAAAGGGCTCATTTTAGATGAATCAAAACAACAATTTATGCACTCATAAAAACATTTGCATCATTATTTTATAATCAGTTTCAACCAATAAAGTTAAGTACACACAAACCTGACACACTGGACCTTTAACAGAGACACTTTACATTTTACAGTGTCAGTAACACAGCAATAGGTGGCGGTAATTTTCATGTTGCAAACAGGTTGCAGTTCTCCTCTCCTACCAAAAGCTGTGCGTGTTATTACTCTCCAGTCCAGTGGGAGGCGGTATCACGCTTAGAGGCTTCTCTCACAGACACTATTTACAACTCCTGGAGAAAAACAGGAAGCGTTGGCAAAGATTAATTGATCAAGCTATCCGTATTCAAGCTTTCCCAATCTTCAACAGCACCATTAGCGCTTATACCCGCTCATTGTTTACTTAATTGTTTCCCACGCTGACGCCGTGTTAACCCTCGGCGGTTGAACATGGATAACTTTGAAACAACCTACGATGTTGAAGACGACTACATTCAGTGCACGGTAAGCTAAGCTAACGTTAGCTGCGGTGCATGTGAATGCTGCGTCTGCTGCTTGGTGTAGCTGTGTTCACCAACTAAAGGTGCAGTGTGTAAGATTCACGTGAACATACGTCCGTTTGTGTTGGCAGAAACGGCGCGTGTAATAAATAAACCGCTGCTTTATGATTATATTATTACCCGAATGTTCAAAATATTGTTTTCTTTTCAAACAGTTATTGCATATTAGGTGGTCACTTTAGAGGCCGCCATTTCTATTTATGATTTTTTTTTTTAAAACAGCACCCCAGAGTGGAGAAAAAGACAAAGAAGGCTTCCGTAGATTCTCTCAGCCTCTTGATATTGGAATGAATTGTAAGGATAAGAGGTTCGTTCAATGTTCTCTGTTTTCCTACAGGTCTGTGAAAAATCCATAAGGGGAGACACCTTGTATAAGATACACCTGACTACGCCGGGACATTTAAAGGTACACAACAACACGGGCAGGTGATGAAAGTTCTGCATCACCTATTGCGTGTTAATCATTAATATCGTTACAACACCCAGTCTTTGACCCTTACGTTTACCGTGTTCAGTGTTTTCAATGTGCTGCTGATTTTTCTTTTCCTTTTCATTCAGTCGTTTTTGACGACTCATGTCACTAACTCATTGCAGAAGACAGCGGGTGTTCAAAAGTGACACATCACTAACTTACCAAGTGACTGGCAACATTTCTATGTGTTGTCATTTTTTCCTGTGACGCCTCTCCGGGTGTGTCCTGTCTTTTGAGCATTTCAGCCAAACCCGAGGCTTCTTCTCAAGTCGAAGCCAAATGAGTGGGTGGCACAGTCAGTTGATTGTCGGTTAAATCAACAGACAGCTAAAATCTTCAGTCGGGCCTGAAGGTGAAATGCGGTGCAGATTTTTCTGCACAGTTTTTAACAGGGGTGTTGAACCGTTTCGGTACAGGATGTTGGGTTTGGTGCAGGGCTGTGCACGGGTGAGTTCCCTCTTAGCGCTATCGTACCAATTTCCGGATCGATCCGCGCACACAGACACTCGCACACAGACGAGCGCGCTGTGTTACGCAGCGGATGGATCCTCGCACACAGACGAGCGTGCTGAGCGCACCTGAGAGAGTAATGGTTCATTCACACATCACGTCCACTCATCTGTGTCAGAGTCACCCCCCCCTTCAACAACACCCTGTCCTGTACCGAAAATTAACCGAACCGTGACCTCAAAACCGCGGGGCGCATTGAGCCGTGATTTTTCGTAACACCCCTAGTTTTTAAACTCTTCTATGGCTAAATGACTCTGTTGTGTACAGGTCTCTTTTTTGACCTTCACAAAAACACTGTCCTAGTCATACTAGAGAACTCTGTCTTTGAGGTGTGATCCCTGCTTCATGTTCATGGTACACCATAAGACATTGTTCTCTGTGTTTTCTTCTTTTTTTGCATCTCATCACACCTCGTGGTGATTTCAACTCCTGTTGTGGCATCAGACTCATGAGATCTGATGAAAATATTGCAGATGTCACACTTTGTGGCCAGCAACATAAATCACAGCAAAGTCTCCGAGCAGTCACACATGGCCTGCTGTGAGAGATGATGTGCAGTATCTCTGGAGTTCAGCAGCTGTAGTTACACATTAAGATCAAACACAATTGATCTGTATTCCCCTTGTGTTTGGACTGTTGTGATGAACTCAACTTCTACATCTGCCATCGATTTCCTTCTCATTGCTCGTCTCATATAAAGGATTTCTCTTGGCCACTGCTCTTGCTCTTGGCAAATGTGGATAATCATGTTCTCCAAATCCCTCTTGACTTGTGTCAGTCCTCCGCACGCTCTTGAAATCTCAAACAGTGTCTTCTGAATGCCCAAACATTTCAACACAGCATAGTCAACCCCTCATTTTATGCTCTTGCAAATCATGGTTACAAGAAAGCCAAGCTTACAAATGACTCCAGTGTTGGACAACTGGATTCACTTCAATCCGGAAACATCTGGAATGATGCACATGGAAGACCAGTTCTAATTGAAAGGTGAAGTTCATCATTTTGGAAAAGTATAGAACACGCTATACTTTGGGAAAATGCAACGGATACCTCCCACCACCTCCCATCAGACCTGAAGCAGAGTGGAGAAGACTGCTCCATCTACATCAACTGTGACACACACACTCACACACACACACACAAACACTCACACACAGGTAAGTGTGTCGGTTCAGATGGCCTTCAGGATGTGAAGAGGATTGTAAATAATAAGACAAAAAGTGAAACCAAATATGGACTCCGCCTCTAATATGGACAATTCCCCATCAAGAATTAAGCAACTTGCCCCCCTCTCTCATTTCAATGTTAAAATGCCACTAAAAGTAGATAATACAGACCTTTACCGCACCTCAGTTGAGTGTTGGGAATGGTCAAATAAATATGTAAAAATGTTTGTGTCCATGATATATAACCCTGTCTTTGTTTTCAGGGGAGATGTACTCTAAGTATTTTCCTGTTTACCCAGCACTGATTGCTTTTCATTGCTCTCCTTTCATTCCTGGCAGAAAGAGGAAGCCTCTGTTGCTTCAGGTAAGTAGACCTCACCTTCAGCCTTGTCATCTTGTCGTATTCTGGCCTGTATATTTTATATTTGCGTAAAATAAGTCCCTTACTTTCGATGACTGGATTAAAATATTTCTAGTCCAGATCGTTAATTGGATCTGGGTCTTGTTGGTTATGAACTCAGAGTAAATCAAGGGGCGAGCCAATGTGCTCACTCACTATTGAAAATACAAAATGCTCCAGCTCCACCACTGCACCTTTTTCATGCAGGATCACCTGAACTTTTTAGAAAAACAGTTCAACTCCTTTAAAAAAACATCTTTGGGGCGTCGAGTCAGGTGTCACAACGTTCTAGTAACAATGACCACGGAGTGGAGAACAAGAAGAACACATTTACAATGTGACAGTGAACATCTGCCTCATTGTGTCTTCTACACGTTCTACAAGTTCCCCCTCCGCACGGAACTCCATTGTTTGATGTTGATCTGAACAATGAAACCCAAAAAGTGGATCCTGGAAAAGCTCTGAGAGTCTCCTCAGGAGTTACTGCTTCAGCGGCAGCATATTCATGAACATGGCATTTGACTTGAATGTTGAACGAACGGATTGCTCTTCACTTAAAGACGTTGGATAAGCACATTGAAAAGAGTCGTTTGAAATACTCCACAATACATCAATCGTGTAATGGCCAGAATTGTGCAGATCTTACAATAAAGAACGTGCCGCAACTGGCTGAGTCACACTGGTTCAACCGGTTTTCACCGGCTTCAGTTGCTCACCTGAGCGTCTCACTCACATCAGTCTAAACTTCTCACCTGGAACAACCGTTCCACTGTGGGTCATTTGATACCATTCTATTACTGATACCATGTACTATTGGTGGCTGCGTATTGCAGCAACGAATTCAATCCTCAATGACCGATGATGGATGGTCAGTGTTACTTATTTTCAGTGGGCTGCACAAAATCAGTCAGTACAGGGTGGTACTGTACATTTTTTGGGGGTGGATGAGAAAACCTCAGTCACTGATTGTGTTGTTTAAAATGCAGTCAGTTTGGGCTAGTGAGGCTCTGTCAGGCTGGGACAGGCAGTGAAACACTGGCTGGGCCTGACTTGCACTGGATGTGGCTTTGGACGCACTCTTGTGGCCTAAACTCAATGAATAATCCGATCTTAATGACGGTTCGGCCCCCAAACCCCCTGTTTCCAAACATGGAGATAGGCGGAGGGCACCAAACTTGGTATTTTCAATGGTATCAAGTGAATTACTTTTGAACTGGTGAGTATGAATTCCGGTTTGATCGGTCAGTGTCAACGTGTAGATGGGTCATGTGAACTCCCTGTCAGCCAGCTCCTACCACCACTGCATCCCAAGCAGGCAGCAATGGGGATCAGAAAGCAGTCGCAAGTATGGCGACATCCAAAGATTGAGGCCAACCACACGTCATGCAAGGGAAGAGTTGCAAAATGCAAAGTTTGACTTAGCAAAACGTCCAACCTGAGGAAACACCTGCTGTGAAACATCAACCACGCGTCCAGGTCGAAGAGTGCGCTGAATGTCAGCACATGAAAAACGATTTCCTCGGAGCAGCTGACGATAACCTTTAAAGCAGGTCTGCAGCAACGGAGAAGCTGAACCCTCTGTGGACAACAGTGAAGCGTTTTTTCACACTTCCAGCTACAAGTTCTGGCACAATAAAGCATTGAACAAAAGGCACCACTGGCTACTGGCCCTGTAGTCGGTTCAAGTGTGAAAGGCAGCCTGGGTATTCTGGAGCTGGTGCATCACATTGCTGTCATAATGTCACCAACATTAAATGCACATTGTGCATTTAACAAGCTGACTGTGCCCCACGCAGACAACCGACTGTGTGTGTGTGTGTGTGTGGGGGGGGCGTTCATATACTTTCATGTTCCTCACATAGAAAAGAATCAGTCAGAGAATGGCTGCATTCACCGGTGCAACATGCAAAGTGAGCATGCACAGTATCTGTGCTGAGCTCATACGCTTTCCCCAACAGTTTGGAACAGTTGGGTTAAAATGCTGGAAGTTTCCTCCATTGTTGGGTCATGGAGGTAGCGCCAGCATTTCGCTTTTTGGCAGAGAATGGATGTCACAGGAGGCGGAAACTGATGCATAATCAGCATTTTTTTTAACCTGAAGACCACAGCAAATCAACATCCAAGAGACGGCACAGGAGATGAGATCATCCACATTCATTAAAGGAGATGCTTCAAGGACATTTTCAGCCATTTAACTTGCAATAGGGGAATCAAAGTGGAAAATACACAGTGGATTGTATCTTCCACTGTTATACAACCGCACGTCAAAAACATCCAATTAAAACTGTTGCTGTGATCCGTTAAGCAAACATTAACACACAGCATTACAATACTCAATGCCTTAAAAACTTCCTCTGTTGTGATCGTTCTATTCTTAACTACCGATCTTCTGGTTTTCTCAGGGAATCCGGGCCGAAAATCCACAGTACCAGAATTTAAGGACATTTTACAATATCTGGATTACCTGGAGCTCAATGAACCCATCATTGGTAAACACTGTAACTTGAACATTTTGAACAGTTGTCATTTCCACCTGATAGTGTATCTCACATTTGAGTTTAATTCTGGTTTCTTTTATTAGGCTTGGATGAATTGTCGGAGATGCCTCCACAGGATGCACAGACGGGCCCAAAATACTCATGCAAGCTCTGTAATGTGGTGTCTAGCATGATGGAAATGGTCCACCATTTGATTGGTCGCAAACATAGGCAAAAATACGTGGTAAGTCCTTGTGAAAAGATTCAACTTCTTAAAGCATATGCTGGTGGAACAAAGAGGGAACGCCTTCCTTTCTGTTTTTGTAGGAAAAGAAACGTCCAGACCTGGTGACCTGGGATAGTGAATCGGTTTTCAACCAAATGGCAAAGTTCATACGAGCCAAGGCGGAAATAATAGAGAAACAAGACGGACGTGGAAATCCAGTTGTGAGACAATCAGATTTCATTAACCAGAGATACTGAAAAATATTATCTGCCCTAAAATCAAAATTCTGAAAGTGATGTACTTTTTCTCTGTTCTAGCTTCTGCCCAAACAATGTCCTCAAAACAAGTCCAACTTTTCACGAGGTACAGTCACGGTCCTATTGACTTCTCTCTAAACACAGCATTAAAAAAAAATTAAACTTTCAATTTAACTTCCACAGTTCCCCCAAGCCAGAGGCCAAACAGAAATCTAAATAATCCAAAGACATTTCCCCCCAATAACATACCACCAATCTTTCCAGAACATGGAGGTTATGTGGATAAATTCTCAGACCAGGGGATGTATCCTCCAGGGAACACACGGACACCCCCATTCCATAAAGGCAAAGCAAACATGGACAGAGGCCGACAGATGTACCAACAAGAGGACAGATATGTGGAAGATGAGCAGTACAGTGCAGATTACAGTGACAATGATAACTACAGAGCGGAATACAATGAGACCAATGATATGACGTATCAAGAGGAGTATGTAGAGGACCCGCAAAGAAGAGACCAACCACACGGCCAAACTCACCGAAGATCTCAACCACAAAAAGATGTACTGATGGAATTCTACTCTGGGGACGTACAACAGCGGCAAGCTGGTTCACAGTATGAGTCATCACAGCCACCGTATCCACAAAATGAACGCCAACGGTCTCTGGACAGAGAACCAGGCAGACATGATGGAATGGGTAGAGCGAGTCGGTCGGGATCGGTTTCGTCAGAGACTCAGTGGGGGAGTGCTCCCACAGACACGGAGGTCAACCAATCGCATAATCATTTGTTAAAAATCATCAAAGATTACCAGCACAAAAAGCGAGATACATTTGAAGAGGAGGCCATTTCGTACTCTGGGCCAAGCATAAAAAGACCTGCTTCTTCCCAGAGACTAGGGGACATCACCAAGACCATATCTGGCATCCCAGAGCCGTTTAGGCGCTTTCTGACAGGGGCCACGAATGAGGAACTCGGGAGAAGAAAGAGAAAGAGCCGCTTCTCTGATGCCACCGTGGAGGAGGTGGAAAGGACTAAGAGAATGTGAGCTATAGATTTTTGTCTGGCTATTAACCTGCGTAACAAATTGTTTCTGTGCTTCCGGAAACTTGGTGTTATTGTCTTTGTTGTTTTTCTAAGGTTCCGTGATGAATATGGGCTTCCAAATCCAAAGTATGGTGGTCAATCTAGAACAGAGGGTCCTCCACGGAGACCCGAAATCCATGAAATAGAACATTCTGACCGTTACACTCAGTCGCAGGTTGGTTGATGTAAAAATAAAATGCCCCATGTAATACACTTCCACCCACAGAAATACTGAGCTTATCTAATTCTGAACCCTTTGCTTTTAGAGCCCACAACCTCCTGCGAGCTACTACCGTGAAAGCCTGGGCTCAGACGGAGTCTTTGATTTGCTGGTAAATCATTGAGTAATAATTTATGAAACACTTTTTCTTTTTTTTTTCACTCGTAGCTTTGGTTTTTGTCTTAAATTGTGCTGTTTAACTGCAGTTAGTATCAATTCATATCGAAGGTTTTCTGTCTTATATAGCTCTTCACTTTCTGCCTCCTAGAGCGGAATTGAAATTGAGAACACAGAAGAAGCGGATTTCCTGAAGAACAAATTGTGCGGCCTTCTGAGAGAATTCAAGACCAAAAAAGAGCAATCTAAGGTATTTGTCACTGTAACTGACACAATACTTTGTGGTAGAATGCGCACTGTAAATGAGACACAGAGCACTCTTCCATGTTTTACTGTCCTCTTGTGAGCTGTATGGGAGTTCTGTGTGTGTGTGTGAGTGTGTGTGTACGGGGTGTTCCAAGTAAAATATCCCACCATGACACGACAATAGTATACTGGTAAATGAACTGCATTTTTTTTGTTTTTGCAGCAGAGTAGCCAAGTCGGAGTAGTCAACAGTTTGAACCCGTACCAGCAGCCGCCTCCTCCTCTGCGACAGCTGTATGAGACGAGCTTCTCACCAGATTCAGACCTGAGACGAACACTTGACACTAGTTTCAAAGGTGATTTTAGAAGGCGAGGCTGGGAGCAGCAGGAGTACATGCCTGAAGAACAACCCCAAGACTACCATCACTCAATGAGCAGGGAACCCGGACCCTCAAATAGAAACCACTATGAAGGTAAACTATATGTGACGTGGAAACAGGAGATGATTAACCCACAATGTTGTTCTTGCTGCATTACAGGCATTTTTGCTCCTATAAAAATTATGTGTAATCATCCTGGAGGAGCTGTGTTATATGTGCAGTGTTTGTATAATGTGATAAATGCACTCTATCTTTACACTTACGTTCTTTTTTTGATGTTTTCCTTCCAGAGACTGTGAGGCGTCCTGGAATGTCTCGAGTGCATAAACAGGTCCCTTTTTCAGATGAGCCAGAATATTATTCTGAAAAGTTTCAAGAACCTATTCACTCTCGTGACCACCGACCCTCTGCCCAGGAGTATTTTGACTCTACCCCACGTCCCGGGATAACGGGCGAAGAACTCAAGATGCAGAATAGCTTTCGATACTCCAAGAACCTCGACAAAATAACCTCCACTCTCCTGGAATTTGTTGCAAGAAAACAATGACATTTGTGCAGAAGTTCTGTGAAATACCTAATCATACTTTAAATAAAATATTTAGGTGGAAAAAAGGTCCATTCTTTTTTCTTTGATTGGTTTTGTGTTTTTTTTGTGTTTATTTTTGAATGTTGAAATGAAACATTTGTCTTGTGCAGCTGTCATGTATCTGATATTTAAACTTCTGTTTCCACCAGTTGTAACATTGTGGGGCATTACTATTTTCAAAAGCCTGCTGTGAATTTAATTCATGATTTAAGTTGAACTGACTGATGCTTTGGTGTTTTATGCAGACATCTATGAATTATGTCCTATGAAACTCACGTTGAACCTCATGTCTATTATGATTTTATGTATTAATCTTATTACATCATTTTTATTGTACATCCTTGTAAGTAGGTGTTAAAGCAAGCATAAGTATAACAACCAAAATACACCAGATGTGGGTATACATAGATATAATTATTGTTTAACATATAATGGGATATCAATATGAAAAGTGGAGGAAAATGTGGAAGCATAAACTTTAGAGGTTAGAAGTCAAAAATATACAAAATGACATTTTCTAATACTATATATTACAGAAGTACAATAACTACATAATGTAAATATATTATCGTATTCCTTTGTTGGTTTCTAGGTGAAAATATGCAAAAAAAATACTTATACTAAGGGCTTGTACTAACTTGATATCATCATTCACCAGTACAATATGCAAATATGAAATAATGAAAATGAGATAAAACACGTATTATCAATAGTACTTATAATAATGCAAGTATTATTAGTATTACTTTAAGTAGTAGTAGTAATAGTAGTAGTAGTATGTAAGACTTGCATAAACTAAATTTAGCTAAATTATTTACAGATTAGTACGGACTTCGGCTTGCATCGCCGATACCAAGGTTACGTCACAAGTTCGTCATCACGTTCGTGCGTCCAACTCTTTCCGGTTCCAATGGCAGCCATCTTGTTTCCCCTTGCTACCTAAATAAAATAAATAATACGCCGAGTCGGACTTCACCGCGAACCCGTTTAACAAAGTGAGTAAGAAACTAAAATGTGTTGTACGTGTTGAGGATGTGCTTAATGGAAGTGTGTGTTGGCTGGAATTAGAGGCAATTAGTTCGGTTTTTTCATGTGCTGTTCTTGACCAATAGACGATTGTTTTGGAAGATGAACATAGGCGCCATTTCCCTCCCCGCTCTCTGAGGCGCTTATTGGTGGCCCGCTGAAGGGATCACGGGTGGTCAGGAAACCGCCACTCTGTGTCCACCATGTTGGATCTGTGTTTCCACTGCTTGCATACGGACTGGCTACCTCTTGTGGGGCCCCGAATGGCGCCAGTTGCAGAACGAACTTAGCCCTAAAAACCTTGATTGGTGGAATCTAGTCCGAGGTTTGATTGGTCTGAAGGACAGATCCAAACGTTGTCTTTATTGGTTAGGCTGCTTCTTCCTCGCTTTGGAAAGCTTTGCAAACTTTCATTTGGTGGCAGGACACGTTGACCGGTGGCGATTAGACTTACGCTCACTGCCGACGGCCACCTGTGTTGTACGGCTCTCGGTAGCTCCTGCAAGCTAACAATATCTTCGCGAACATTAGCTTGAAGTAACTGTCCGCAGTCACCACTGTTACATTAGCCACCGGCGCTAAATGTGCGGGTTTTAAGCATGCTGCCATCAGTATTTAGCTGCCAGTATCCCACACCAATGCATTGCATTTACATGTTGTAGTTACAGCCGAGTTCGCCCGAATTGCGTAAAAACACGAGCATTCATCTGCCTTCCAGGGATGTAGCGTCGCTTTCGCCATCGCCTGCTAGCCATTTTATCCCAACTGCCTTTAATTGTATCATATAGTGACCCAATTCAAACGCGACGCATCCACAGAAGACTGATGCTAAGTTGTCTTCATTTCACTTAGATACTCTTTATCTTTATATGCGCTTTATGATGACACAAAGCTCGTCGCTATTGTCTGTTAGCATATTATAAATCTCAATAGAATTCAATGTGTCCATACAAAGTGTAAATGCTTCAAGATAATTCAAAGTGAGGGATCAGAAATAAGCTTGCTGATTTAATTGGACCCCCCCCATACATTTAATTGAATGAACATACATATACCCTACCATAAATGATAATTGCCACATTCAATAATATTTGTAGAACAATGTCATATACCTTAAGTGTAAGTCCCCACTGTTTGTTCCAAAGCTGCTGCTCATACACAAAGCTGATGCTTTAGCACTGCTGGTGTTGTAGCTTTCCATTTGTCTAATGAATTCAAATGGATTGGAGATATGTTATTGTTTGCCCTGTGATTGAAGTTTAAAGGTTTAAATGTGTCCGTGCAGGATACAGTGAGACATATTAATACATCCATATTAGATAATCACGTAGATGTTTTTTTGTACGAGAGTCGGACTATTTGAATGTTGATTTCATTACCCAAGGCTGAGCCCTTTGTAGTTACCTTTGGATAAAACACTCTCTATCGAGGCTGCATTGTTGGATAAAATAAACACCTCTCGAGTTTTAATGACAACCCAGGGCGTTCATATGTTCTCCTACATGCTTGGCATATAGCCGCAACATGCAGCTTCACGTGTATGGGGCGTCACTTAATTGTACTCAGTGAAACTCCTCATTATTTTTACAAAACACATTTTACTTTGTACACAGTAGATGGCGTTTCTTTGCACATGTGACTGTACCCTTGGCCTAAAGGAATTAGTCAGTAATAGTGGATTTGTTACTTAAGCATCAGGCTGCTTTGCTGTGGTGATGAACCCGTTCAGAGGTGTTCTATTTTAGACCTCTCCATTGTCCTCCGATCAATGCAATGCATACGCTGTATCTAAAATCGCTGCATTAGGTGCATGTCTGCCCGAACAAACTTAATCTGTGTAATGTCTGTGTAGGTCACCATCTTCCTGTGTTTGTGTGCGTGCATTTAGGCATGTTTATGGCTGAATGCTTGGCCTGGCCTGGCTACCCTGAGGGCGCTGTATATTTATGAAACCCATAGTCTGGCTGCAGGAGGTTTATCTCTAAACAGCGTGAGTGAGAGCAAACATGTCCCTGCTACGGGCGGCACAGGTCACGGGAAGGTTGCATTTGTGTGGTGACCTTGCCAGGTGTTATAACTGATGCATTTTGGGTAACCAGAATGCAGATACCCAGAGAACCGCTGTGGCGCGGTGCCACGCTGAAGCGATTAATCTTTGTGCCGCTCCTCTCTAATCATTAACTGGATGGCTATAGTACCTGCACTAGTCCCATCGCTCGGCACTAAAATAGAAAAGGGAACATTTAGCTTTGTTTCTCTTGAGTCTGTCTTGTTCTCTCGCCCTCACTCCACTTGTTCTACCCCTCCCATCCTGTGACAACTCTCCTCTCTGTCCTTCTCCATCCTTCCGGTTCCCCTCCCCCTCTTGGTTTTTCATTGATGGGGCAGGTTTGCGCTTCTCCTTTCCCTCGCTCCAGCTTTTTGTATTTGGCTCTACAATCAAAATTTGCTGTAATATTCAGTGTAAAGCTCCAGGTGATACCATCGTCCTTTGCGCAGGTTAAAAGCTGCTCATATCGAAATGCACCCCAAAATAACCACGGTTCTCTAACAGTTTGTATGTTCTCAACTCTGTCGTCAAAGCTTTGCATGGCTTTATGTGGAAAACCTACGGTTAGTGGCGCATTAAACAGTGTTAGTGTTGCACATGAGCAGTCCTGTCCTCTTGTGTTCCAAAGTAAAGGTTACTGTGTAGAAACGGTGCACCTTATGCAAGTGGTGAGTGAACAAGAAGGACATTGTAGGACATTGCTGACATGGTTTTTTGATGGCGTTTTAATAGTGGAAGTTGCTGTTAGCGCAGGTTTCAGAGTGGAGACAACGGTGTCTTTGTTTACAGACTTTCACCCATATCTCTTGAGTCTTGTTTATCCACAAATAGGACGGGAATCAGTTGCACCCCCCTCCTCTTTCCCTCGTCCCCGACTGCTCGCCAGTCAGCTGATTCTTCTTCATTTCTTTATTTTTTTTTATTTTTGTGCATTTCTGCTACAGTCTGTTAGGCAGTGAGTTCGTTTTTGTGTGGATTTAATTGACAACGTATTTGGGTTTTCAATGGATTCAAGCTGTGTTGCAGCAAGTTATGTTCCCACAATGCAAGAGAATCAGTTGGATAAAGAGGAATTAAACTCATATTCGCATTACTAATGAGTAATTAGTGATCATGCATGTGGACAGTTAGGTTTGTCTGTGCATGTAATATTTGAGGTAAAATGAATATTATCATGACAGAGAGGCTGGTTAGAGGCTTGATGTGTGGTGTGTACATATGGCTGTGAGCAAGGATGAATGAGAGAGCAAGGACAAAAAGGTGTATGTGTGTGTGTGTGGGGCTGTGCGTGTGTGCACACGTATGAGACAGCGAGTCTGCCTAGAATGCTTTCGTACTTTAAATCATGTGGATGCAACATGCGGCATCCATTCTGGCACCTCCCTCAGCCAGTGAGGGCCGGCGTGGCTGCCTGCATCACCGAGCTGTCAGCCTATAGCAGCAGAGCGGAGGCGGGGCTGAGGGAGACATTTAGTTTGACATTGTAAATAAGCAGAGAGCAGTTGTCAGAGAGCAGCCCGGGGAAGCTCTCTCATCTGTTCAGCAGCCGGGGAGACAGGCACCACCAGAGGACAGACCATGCCCAGGCAAGCCGCTATGAGCACACCCTCACACACTTCCTGAACAGCTTTGCACAAACTTTGTTTGCTCTTTTCCCACCTATTCTCCTCTCTACTCTCTCTTCCTCTTTTCTTTTCCCTGACCCCTATCCTGCAGCTCAAGGTAACTTAGAGCAGGAAGTTGGCTGTCGGTAAAAGGGGGTTGGGTGGAGGAAATGGGAGGAGCAGGGGATGTGTCATTGCTGACTGGTGCGTGCAGCATCCAATGGCAAAGGAGACCCTGTCCTCTCACTGGTTGCAAACGAGAGAGTGAGGCGGGATCCGGGGGCGAGGCGGGGCCTGAGTATCATGTAGCATGCTAGATTGATTACTCTTGAATGTTAAAGGGGAAGGAGGCTAGAGATTTTTGTCTGTTAGTCGGGAGTGCCGCTGTACTGTTTGCCTGCTGTTGCCTGCTGCTGTGCCGGGCTCTCTGCTCCCCCCCGCCCCCCTCTCGCCCTCCTCTGTGCATCGGGCCAGGGGTCAACTCAAAGACAAATGCACAGGTCACCGGTTAGAGCGAGGGAGAGGGGCTGGAGAGTGAAAAAGCCCGAGAGACACAGAAGGTCAGCGAGTTGGTGGGTTTTCCTCAGGAGAGAACCAGGACGGACGAGGCTGTACGTTTGTGCAGGAGGAGGACGCCGGGGGGCTGCTGAAGGAGACAGGGCAATGTGTAAAGGGAGAGTGGGAGAGAGAAGGGGGAGGGGAAGAAGAAGGGGGGGGGGGGGGCTTGCTCCTCTCCTATGTGTGTCCAGGCTGAGGACCTTTTTAAAGCCATCCAGTGGAGCCAGAGTGTCTTTTGTCTGTTGATACGATCAGAGGACTGGAGGAAGTGAAGGAGCTTACCAGAGTTTTTCTGTCTACCTCTGTGCCTCTTCTCTTCCTGCTGCTGCTGCTGCTGCTGCTGCTGCTGCGCTCAAGGAGACTTGAACAGGGCTATCTGTTTCCCTCTGTTCTGCTCCAACAGGGCAGATCACTCACCATGAAGGGCACAGGGGTAAGTCCGATCGCTGAACACACGCACACTGAAAGAAGAGTTGTTAAGTTGGTCAGGCGTGGAGTTTTTAAAACGAACGACTGTCCCCTGTTCACTTTCGGACGTTTCCTCTCTTCATCCTTCTCTGCAGTGATGAGACAGTGTCTGTCCTCTACGGCCGTCCTCAGTCCCCCTCCCACTCCTGTCCTGTAGTACTCTCCTTGGAAGATTGGAGTTGTTTTTTTGTGTGTGTGTGCGCTCCTCACCCATGTCCTTTAATTGTCACTTGTACCCTGTGTTGAAGCTTTTCACGAAATGCACCATGGTGTGTCATCGTGTCTTATATTTTCATCTTCAAAGAAACTGTCTTGTGTGAAGTCTGTCTTTGTCACTTGTTGTGTTGTGATTGTGAACCACCACAAACACAGAAACACACTTATGTACTCACTTACTCTCCTGTTATCAGCAACATTCAAGTGTGTTACTGCCAAACATCAACCCTATGCTTTACTATCTTGCTGGTGTTGGTGTCCCGAAGGCCACAGGACCTCAGGGTGCTTGTGTGGACCCCGCTCTCCAATTTGACGGCCTTGTTGCTCTGTCCGCGCCACACGGTGACGGTAAACAACAAAACATCCGTATTGAGAGGAGATTTGTTGTTTTTTTGAGGAATCAGTCAGAGGACATCTCTCACTTTTGGTGTTGGGGGTCTCCAGGGTTGGAGGTGCAGCTGGTTCCAATGACCTCGGGACCCTTTAGGCCCCCTCCCCGACAGTGCCAGACGCCCAGATGGGACAGACTGTCAGCCTGTCAGCTTCGGGGGCAGAGGAGGCTAATGGTTTGATCTGATCTCTTCTGATGGAATCTTTGGAGGGTGCCTCTTCTCTCACTCGCCTCTGACTCCCTTTCGCTCCCCTCCCTCGCTTCTTAATTGAAAGTTTCCATTGGTGCTTTTGACAAAACAAAGTCCCATTGGGGAAGAGAGAGATAGTGCAAGAGGCTGAGAGAGGGAGACTAAAAATAAACCTTAAGTTGAAGCCTTTGCTGCCAAATCCCAGGGCTGGCTGCTGTCTGCATGAGATTTGAATATCATTTGTGTCCTTGGTTGTACCATAGACACACCTGGGAGGAAAAGGTAAACAAAACACACAGAAATGGACAGGCCTCTCATCTTATCGCTAAGGTGACCACAACGACTAAGCGCACAATCTTTTGTCCTTGCCCCCTGCTGTTTTTGCATATGCACAATATCACTAAGGACGGTGTGTGTGGGCAGCCAAGGGGAGTCAGCTGTGCTCCAGCATGTAATATGCAGGTAGCTTTAGCCCTGCCTACTCCGACGCTGGGTACAGGGCCTAGCATTGGATGAAGGTCACAGGAATATGAGATTGGCTCCCTGCAGTCTCTCTGTTAGCAACAACAAGGGAGCATATAGCCAGAGATGAGAAGCGGAACTCGAAGGGGGACACGGGAACATCGCTGATATTTTAAGTATGTGATGATTTCATTAAGCTTCTTAGAAAGTACATGGCGCGAACCACTGGGGTCACTTAAGTGCTGCAGTGAAAGTTGAAAAACCTGTCCTTTTCTATCCTCCCCCAGTCCCTCCCCTTCTCTCTTTCATCTCGCTCTCTCTCCCTCCTCCCGCGTTGGTCTGTCTCTCTCTCCCTCGCTCTCCTCTGTTGAATGACCTTGGGAGATCAGTGACTAGCACTTCCTGGAGTTGGCTTGAAGCAGAACCAAGGGCAAAGTTTACAGGCCCTGTTTGGTTGGTCGGACAGACACAGGGAGCCACAGGGATGTTCGTCCATGGGTCACAAGTAGCACGTCTGTCGTCGCAACCTCCATCTATTCTCATTAGATCACAAAAAATAACATTTGCACCAGCATCTGTGAAGCTGTTTGCGAATCACACTAGTTAATCTGTAATTCCTGGCTGGTAACTTCTTGTTTTTTTTAACATTTTGCCTGAGTAGATCATTTACCCAGTATGCTGTAACTGTGCCAGTGTGTATGTGGCATTAGTTATTGGGTTCATCAAGGTTAACATTGTATTAGTACAAGATGTGTAAACGTGTCCTTTTTGATTTACCTTCATCGTCTAAACTACATGTTGTCAGTGTGACATTTGTTGCCTGGGTTGTGTTTATTCCGTCTTTTTAGGTATAATTGACCAGAATAAAAAGGTTAAAATCTATATGTTAAAGCTTGAGTGGCGCCGGGTTATGGTGATGTATGTCATTTGAGTTGAGCTACATTCAATTCTTTCTGCGCAGGAGGCTGGTTACAACCTAGCAGACGTCAACCTTTTAGTGACCTTCCTGCAGAATCGTCCATTCTGCATCAGTGACAGTGTCACACAGCTGCCTGTGGAAAACTGACCTCATGCTTCAGACATCTCATTGAAGAAACACTCATCACGCATGATATCAAAACAAAGAG